>PVKB01004824.1:17526-82526 GCA_004027205.1 Ctenodactylus gundi | reverse complement strand
TCAATTCATAGTACTTGTTGAAGAATCATCTATAATTCATAATTTTACCTTTACACCTATGACACTTTTGTTACCAAAAGCAAATCCTAAATACTCATTTGAAACCCTAATGTAAATTAATAGATTCTCTCCCATCATCAAAAGCTCAAAGGAATATATACCACAAAGATGTATCAATTATAAGCTTTCATGACAAGTTCAGAGAAATATTTGAAGAGCTGTGTGTAATATGGTATCCAAAAAGCCTCTTTAATTAGAAAGACATATCTATCTATCCTCTATATATCTGGTGGTAATGGAGATTGAACTCAAGGCCTTCACACTGAGCCACACCCCCAACCATTTATTTATTTATTTATTTATTTATTTATTTATTTATTTATTTGTAATTTTGAGGCAGGTGTTACTAAATTGTCCGGGCTTGGCTACAACTTGCAGTCCTCCTGCCTCAGCCTCGCAAATGGCTGGAATTATACACATTCAGCTTAGAACTATTTTTAAAATAGGGTTAAGAGAGTATTTTTGAAAGTTTCAGCAACTAAGTTAGCCGAGGAATTCAATGTGAACAAAATAAGGGGCACAACCTTATAATCATAACAAAGGCTCTAATTTATTAACTGCCATTATACCTTAGAATTTGAACACGTGATTTAACAAAAAATCATGTTTTTAAAACAGTCTTCTAATTTTTAAAGTCAATGAATCCCCCAAATCATAACCTTTGCATCTATATAGTAACAATTCTTCCCGTTCCTCATCAATTTATCCCCCTCTACCACTGAATGATTCCCATTAGCTATCAGTGTTATTTTTCGTTATAAATTTTTAAAAAGATCAAAATGACTCTTAATTCTACTTTTCCTTTAGTGTATGTACAACTTACATCACAAGTGTGTGTGCTGAAATAGTCTATATTTACCTCTTCCTGTTTTTCTCCTCCCGTTTCATTTTAAAAATATCAGTTACAATTAAGACTCCTACCCCCAACAATCCACTGATACTTTTCCAAAGGTTAGCAAATCCTTTCTGTAACAGGTCAGATAGCAAATATGTAGGCTTAAGAGGTCACAGAGTTTTGAAATTTTTACAACTCTTTAAAAATACAAGCATCTTTAGCTCACTAGATATTTAATTTTTAAAAAATCACTCCCTACTTCACCTTACTGTATGACCAAGCCCTACGCCTCTACTTTCTTAGTGTATTCTCACCCCTTGCTTGATCCCACACCCGGTTTCATCTAATCTTTTAATCTGTCCAGCTAGCTCAGACTCTTCCTTTGTTACAGCCCACTCTGTCAATTAATCCTTCCCAATATACTCAGATATTGACCACTATCACTGCAGAAATTGAGTATCTTGCTTGTGATGCTACTGTTAATTAATAATGGGTTTTGGGAGATTACAAGATCTATTTTCCTCTTTTTCTGTAAATCTGTCAGATTACCAGTGTCGGTAAAAATGTTACAAAGGAAAAGAAAATACATACATATATACTGAACCATATATTGTTGTACTATGAAATTCTTGTAATAATTCCTTACACCTTTATTTCTACTTCTCTCAAAATACATAAAACCAAAAAGCCAAGCTGTATTAGGTGAGAAAACAACCAAGGCAGCTGGTCTCTCTATTTATTACCTGAGTGGAGTTGGATAGTTGGTTTTTCCACGGCTCCTCTGCGCTGCTGGTCAGGTTTGTGCGGTTATGAGGTAGAGTGAGTGCGTTTCGCTGCAGGTAAGGCACGTTTCCATTACTTCCACTTCCTGTTATGTGATTATTGCCTATCAAAATAGTGTCTGTATTTCCCAGCGTTCTTGATGTGCTACAGGGAACATGACCTGCAGAAAAGGGTCCATTGGCCAAAGGCTGCCCAGGGCAGGCAGGGCGGACTCCAGGCTGAGAGACGCTAGGCACTCTGGTCAGAGCAAGCTGGGGCTGCTGGCCAGAGACTGAGTTTGCAGGCAGTGATGAATCAGCTGTTGGCCCATTAAGAATTCCAGTAGATCGTACCTGTGCAGCTCCTGTTTGTCTCAGCTATCAAAAACAAATGGAAAGTAAATGTTGCTTATATAATCCACAGGGAGACAGAATGTGAAGATAAATAATCAAAGAACTGCTGATGTGAACCCAACATTTGATTTCTCTAGATTAGAAAATACCAACTTCAAACACAAAAACTGTGCTTGTTTACTTTTAGATAATAACTCTCAGAGAAAGCAAAAATGTGTTCCATTTTAAAGAAACATGCCGTTAATAATGACAAAATAAAGCTGATAAAATTACTGAAAACATCTCTGGAATTAAGAGGCCTTTTTCCCAGTTGTAAAATAGAGTACCTCAAAATTTCATTGAATAAAATGTATGCAAGATACTCCAAATTAAACAAACCCTAGAAAACCTCTTTCCAGTTTAGGACAGCTTATTATTCACTAAATCATTTAAAGAAACACTTGGAATACATGTGAAATATCATATAAATAATAAAAACACAAAGTGTGATCAAAACCAAATTTATAGCTGCTTCTTTCTAAAATGTTTTATTACCCGTATTTTAATAAGCACAGGCAACTAAATTCTACTTAATATCTATAGAGAATACATGTAGGTCTACACATGCTCTAAAATGTTATTCAACAGAAATACTCAAAATGATGACAAATTTTAGGAAAAAAAATGTTATACATACTTGGTGTTGTTGCATCAAGACAAACTGACTTTCCAGCTGCTCCAGCATCAGTTTCTGTGCTGGATTTAAATTACTTCTATTTGCACGGAGCTGATCCAAGTGCTAGAAGACAAAATACAATCAAAAACATATTAAGAAACAAGTTGATTATTTTCAGCAACCCTTGTCAGAAATAACCAGATAAACTGAGAACCACAATTCGGTCAAAAACAGATTTCTGAACAGCAATCATTAACCCCAGAATGAAGTCCCTTAAAACACTTAAGAAATCTAAGAACAGAGCATTAATCTGAACAAGGCTTACAACAATGTGATTTTTGAGAAAGATGGGCATGGAATTTTACTCATTAAGATGGTATTTTTCAGTATTGATAGAGAAAGCTCTTCAAGTTCAAAACTATAATATGACAAGTACACACACAGTAGCATTGTTTGCCATTTGAAATTTTGAAGATAGAAATCTGCTTAAACATCTATAGCATCAGGGCAACCCACGCAAGACACCCTCCCAGAGAGCCAGAGAGTGAGAGCATTTACCTTCCAGTCCTTTGTTTCTAAATAAAGACCCATTCTATTTACTCAATACCTTGATTCCTTGTCCATGATTTCAGATTTCATTCTTTCCCATCATGGGACACAGAAAAAAAACAACCAACCAAAAAACAACAACAAACAAACAAATACAACGGTAGCATCTACACTGAGTATGACACAACCACAAAACGTAACAAGGAGGCCCAGATTTCTTTTTTGGGGTGGGGTGCAGTGGGGGAGAGAGAGGCAGGGCCTTGCTCTGTAGTCCAGGCTGGTCCGGAACTCATTATGGAGCTCAGGCTGGCCTCAAAATCATAGCAGTCCTCCTGCCTATGTCTCCCAAGCACTGGGATTACAAGCATGCACCACTACACCTGGTTTATGCAGTGACGGGGAATCGAATTCAGGGCCTTTTGTTTGCTAGGCAAATGATCTGATCCCTGAGCTCCAACCCTAGCAACACCTTCCCCCAATAAGGAGGCTGAAATAAAAAGGTCTGTAAAATGTAATATTAATGGCATAAGCTCCCTTACCTGTGGAGATTATCTTCTGAGACCCCCAGTGGATGCCATAAACTACAGATATACCAAACGTACGCTTCAATGCCGTTTCCATCCAAATTAAGCCTGACGGTGTGACTATAACTTTTGCAGTTTGAAGTGTTACAGTAAAACTAGCAAGACTACTGAATGCAAGCAATGAGTATGCCTCAGTTGTTCTGATTAATGAGAATGCTAAGTGACTAAGGGGCAAGTAGTATATATACTGCATGAACACACAGGACAAAGCGAATTCATGTCCCTGACACGACGATGTGAAATTTAATCAGGCCCCTCAAAATGGTACAATTTAAAACTTATTTTTTTACCTCTGTTATTTTCCATTTAAATTTTTAAACGACAGATGATTGCAGTGAACTGAAACTTCAGAGTAAAACCAGAGGCAAGAGGCAACTACTTAGGTAGTTTTTTGTCAGTTTGAATTAAAGGATAATATACAAGAAAGGGTATGCAAATTTGCTTACATATGCACAACATATCTCTGGGAAGGCAAATAATAAACTAGTAACACCAGTTGTCTGTTGGAAGAGAAACTTGAGTGAGTACGAGAAGGAGTTAAAAAGAAATTTTACTGGGCTGGAAGAATAAATAGCTCAGTGGTTGGAAGTGCTTCCCTAGCAAGCACAGAGTACTGGAGTTTGATTCCCCAGCACCACATAAACTGGGCGTGGTGACACACGCCTGTAATCCTCGAACTTAGGAGGCTGAAGCAGGACTGCTGTACATTCGAGGCCAGTCTGGGCTACTAGTGAGCTCAGGACCACTTGGATTACAAAGGGAGACCGTGTCTTAAAAAAAAAAAGAAAAGAAAAGAAAAGAAAGAAAGAAAGAAAAAAAAACTTTATTTGATATACTCTATGTAGCTAACAGAATTTCAAACATATAAATATAATACTCTGAAAACAAGCAAAAAAATTGAACAATCTAATTGAGTTAATGCAATTCAACTTACATATCAATTGTTAAAGAACTTAAAATTACTATCACTGCTCCTTTTTTATAAAAGAAACAGTCTGTCAAAAGTATATCTTACATACCTGTAATTTCTGTGGTGTCAAACACCATGAATGAGCCTGTTGCTGTACTGGAGGATGTGACACAGCATTGCCACCACTCCAACTATCAGAAGTATTCTGAAGAAAATTGAATTAAAGAAATTAAAGAATATTGGTTTAAATCCACAATTAACAATAACAACTTACGGAGGCCAAAAGATTATGATTTAAAATGCTTATATACAAAAGATTTTATAACAATACACTTTAAAAACAATTTTACATGCATAAACTAGAAAATCATAAATATAAAAAAAACTGATTCTTCAATAAGCCACCCAAAAAGGCCCACCCCTAAACTATGGCCCAAATGGCTACTCTAAGTACCATAATGTGCACTAGATTCAATATTAAATTTATTTCAATGTCAGTAGAAAGTGATGATGAAAAGTGTGCTGAAATCTTAACGGCAGGGAGATGAATAAAATGATTTGATGAATGCAAATTTATTCCTATTTTCTATATTTAATATGAAGCTAAGTTTTGGAATGAAAAAAAAAAAACTGAAACCTTTCACTCTTTGATGTCCACAGGTTTAAAGAAAAGGACAGGAGATGCCCAAGCTGCACAACTTCAGGGCAGTTGGAGCTTCTTTTATGCTGGGATTTTCCATTGCTCTAAAACATATACCTTGGTTGGACTAGATGTTCTTTTCCTCTTGGCAGGACTGGACAGGTCATCTACTTGGCTAGAAGGAATCATGTGTAGTGGCATGGATTGCTGTGAAATTGGTGTTTGACTGAGGCCTACTACAGGTTCAGTATTTGGATGATGAGGTTTACATGCCTAAGAATCACAGAAGGAAGACAAAAATAGGGTTCTATATATTCTTAATTCATTCCTTCAAATTATAAAACTTTTACAAGCTGCATGTTAAAAGCTATGTGGACATCGTTAATCGTAGTTACTGAAAATCAAAATCAAGTGAATCATCAACAGAGGAATGTGTACCTTCCTTTGAAAAACTTGCTTTAAAAATTAAATAAACCACTGCAGCATTACTTTAAGAAATCTTTAAAATGAAAATGCACAAAGGTTCTAAGTTGGTACCCCAAAATTTCTTCCCATATCAGAGGGAGTTTTATTTTGACCTAGAGTCCCTTAACAATTAAATACAAAGGCTTTTCATTAATATAAGCCTCCTTTACTTAGTAAAGAAGCTTGACCACTATAGATTGAAAAGAACCCTTAAAGCTGGGCACCTGCAGAACATAACCCAACTTCTCACCTGCTGTGTTGTGTTCATGGCACCCTGCCTGGAGGTAAGCTCTGCGGGGATTGGTAGGCTCCACGCCTCCTCAATACTAGGAAGTAATTTAGTTTTATTCTGTAGACTACCTTGTGGAAGGTTACACAACTGAGCCTAGGAAAAATTATGTAAAAAGCAAATTTAACACAAGCCTACTTGAGTAAGAGCAAGTCCACTAAATCTTCCTAAATGGTAAAGCTAATTGCTTTCTAAAGAAATAGACTCTAAGACTGGGACTTTAAAACTAAGTATAAAGAGGGTAACCAGAATATAAACCTTTGTTGCGAGAATCAAAACAAAGCTGAGCTCTGTTTTCAGAGTTCTCATAGCTGTCTTCTCATGAAACTCCAAGCAAGAGTGAAAGACAGTGTCTGTGTTCTTTTCTTTAAAATGCTATGACAACTTAAAAATGTAGACAGTACGCAGAAAAAAATTATGTAAATTAATATGCATCAACAGCGTAAATGTGCAAAAGAGCGTCATTCAAAATATTGCATATCTTACTTAAAACGAAAAGTAAAAAAATATTACAAGCTATGGTATGTTTACAAAATATGGAAACAGATTATAGACGTCAAAACACAACTACACAGACTTTCCAGCCACCCTCCTCCTGCCTGAGTGTCCTGGGTAAATATGTGGCTTTAATAAACTACTATAAAAATTTACCTGTAAATACTTAATTCGTGCTGCAAGTGCAGAGGTATTACTACAACTTTTGCTTCTAGTTGCATTTAAGTAGCATTTAATGGCATCCTGAGGCTGGTTGCAGGATTCATAGAGAGTGCCCAGATCCATCCAGGCTGCAGCATGGCCATGGTCCAATTGTACAGCACAAATATAGGCCTGTAAAGCATCCATAGGCTGATTTTGCTGTTGATATAGCACACTACAAAGAGAAATTAAGAAAAAAAGAAATCAAGTAAGAACTACTTAGTCTCATGATTTAAACTACAAAGTACACTTTATGTGACAGATATCTGTTAAATTAAATTACCATTTGTTGCATACAAATTCTTACCCTATTGAACACCATGTATCTGCACTTGCTTCTGATTTATCAATAGACTGCCTGTAGGATATAAAGGCATCCTGAACTTTCCCAATACTTGAATAGCACCTGAGATTGGAGGAAAGAAAAAAAATCAAGAAAAATATATTAGAACTACAACTAAATTTATTTGTTGAAAGTAAAGGATATTTATCAATGCAAAAAATTTTAAAGCTGTAATAAGCTAAAAATCTTATGTACTTGTATGGACCTACATGGAAATTATAATGTATATTAAAATTCGTGCTGAAGCATGCTACAATAATAAAATCTATTAAAATAAGCAAATGCCATATCACTTCAGTATTATAAATTTTGAAAGTGGAATGCATATACTCCCCACTCTATCAACATATATCTGGATCCCTAGCTTCTCATATAGTCAACACACAAAATTAAAAGCACAGAAAACACTGGATGTTGGCAAGAGTCAACAAATTAAATTTTATTCTCTTTTTCAACAACCCTGATGGAAAGAACAAGGTCCTGGGTTTCAATTCCCCGGCACCACATAATAGCTGGCTCTGATGGCACACACATGTAATCTCAGCACTCAGGAGGCGGAGGCAGGAGGACTACCATGAGCTCTATGCCAACCTGAGCTCCATCGTGAGTTCAGGACCAGCTTGGATCACAGAGAGAGACCTTGTCTCAAAAAAGAAAAAGAAGAAAGAAAATTAAGTTTCAAAGACATGCCATCTTCTCAGTGTAGATGTACACAAACTGCAGTTTAAATTATAAATACAGAAATTATCTTTTTAGCATTTGGTACTAAAGAGGAAAAAAAGGGATTAAAACAAAACTCAAGTACATGCTTTCAAGGAGGCAAAAATTTGGTTGTGAGTTGAAGATATAAATGTCACAATGACATACCAAATGTCAAGCAGAAACCATATAAGAAGAGATTTCTATCCATGACTTTTTTTTTTTGAGACAGGATATCTCTCCAGGCTGGTTCTGAGCATGTCACTGTGTAGCCCAGGCTGGCCTTGAACTCACAACAATTCTCCTGCCTCAGCCTCGTGAGTGCTAGGATTACAGGCTTGCGCCACCACTCCCAGCTTACCAGGAAAGATTTAAAAAAGAAAGAAAGAAAAAAGGGAAAGAACAACAAGAAATGTGAACATGTATGGATGCTTATTCTTTTAGATTAATGAATCCCAACTGTTAGCCAATACATGGCAATTTTGCCCAGTATGCAACATGCAAAAACATACAGATACATAATACATACATACATACATACATACATACATGAAAGTTTGAAATAAAAGTAGCATTTGTCCTGTAACTCACTAGTTTTAGAATCTACAAATCAGATATCTTTGCTTGTCCAAATGCCATTATTTTTATTCTCATAATTACTCTTTGAAATTTTACTGATTGGTATAATTTGAGTTTGGAAATGTCTGATTAAGGTAGAGAAAATGAGTGAATGTATTTCAAGCAGATTTGAGTAGTATGAACAAAACTTAATATTTTATAAGAAAAAACAGATTTTAAAAAGACCATCATGAAATTTGTTTTCCTAACAAGGGAATTACATGATTGAAGCACCTTAACAGAATATTAATCTGCTAACAATGTGTAGGGTAGACTGAAAGGAAAATAAGTTATGCACAGTAATATAGAAGATGGCTACACTCACATTTTGCAACAGGCCAAAACTGGGCTGAATTTAATAAAAGTGGCAAGAATACAAGATGACAAAAAGAAGAAAGCAAGAGACTGAGAAAAACTCCATGACCCACTGATGTCCCTGGGATTGAGGGGTACAACTTTTTTTTTTTTCTTTGAAACAGGGTCTTGCTCTATAGCCCAGGTTGATCCTGTACTCACTATGGAGCCCAGGCTGGCCTTGAACTCGTGGCAATCCTCTTGCCTCAGCCTCCCAAGTGATGGGATTATAGGCATGTGCCACCAGCCCGGCTTTAGTAGCACTTGAGAATCGAACTCAGGGCCTTGGTCTTATCTTGCAAGCGCTTTAACCGCTGTGCTATTCCTCTGGTGCTACAACTTTTAAAGCCTGGCTAAACAGGAAAATGAGAAAGGGGCAAGCAGGTACTGAGCAGACTTAGTTCAGCAGTACTACGCTCGCCTAGCATGCACAAGTCCCTGACTTCCATTTGGGGAGCACTTCACACACACACAGTGCTATTTTGGCAAAAGGAAAAGAAACAGTTGGGGGTTGGGGAAAAATATGATGAACACAGCATGAAATATGCTGATTTTGGCATGAGTAGGACATTAAAATGGGAAATGTTGGGTAAAGCATAGTGGTTCTGGAATTTAAGACAGCTGTCTGTATAGAAATCTAAATTTCCATTTTATCTATATAGAAGTGAGGCTATGAGAACATAAAACACCTATGAGAAAGGTAAAAATGAGCCTAAAGAAGCACTATCTTGTGGACTGGCCAATGTAAGAAATATGACTGAGACAAAAAGATAGTCTCAGAAAGTATCTGTTTTATAGAGAAAATTCATGAGAAGGCCACAATAATGCCAAATACGGACAGGAATCAGAGGTATAGGAAATGCTTAAGAGACAGCAGGAAAAACATGTTTCTTTTATTGTTTTTATTGTTCAATCAAAGCCAAATCTCAGATTTGTATACAAATTTGCCTACTCACAGGAGAAATTAACACCACTTCAGAAAACCAAGGTATTCACATTACATTCTTCCAAAGTCAAAATAGGAAATGAATGAACTCAAACAGAAATGTCCTAGGTAACTACTAATTCTTTAATAAAGCTTAACTAGGTTCCTCTAAGATAGCCTTGTATAATCATAATCATGCCTGGAGGAATGGCTCAGTGACTGAAGTGCTTGCTTAGCAAGCAGTAGGTCAAGTACTAAGTACCCTGAGTTCAATTTCTCAGCGGGCATGGTGACGAATGCCTATAATCCTTGCACTCAGGAGACTGAGGCAAGAGGATTGCAGTGAGTTCAAGGCCAGCCTAGGCTCCATAGTGAGTTCAAAATCAGCCTGGGCTAAAGTGCGAGATTCTGTCTCAAAAAAAGAAAGAAAGCTTTGGGTGAATCTAAAATCTAGTCCTTGCCCTTTCTCTATCAGTGTCTTTCCTTGGACAAAATTCTTCTAAACCCACTTTGTAAACCTATGAAATAACAGTGTTTTTAGGGAAAACTAGATGACTTTCAGCTCTACCATGCTACAGCTCTGTGATAACATGGTTAATGATGGACCAGTATAATTTCACTTTGATATCACTTGCTAAATGATGAGTATATTCAATCTTCAACACAAACCTGAATGAAGAGGCAAATATATTAACTTCAGAAATATTAGAATCACCACATCTCAAAGTTTCCTACTGACTCTTGACGTCTTCATTCAGAGCTTTAATAACTTCTAAAATATAATTTGTTTTTAAATTTTCTCACAATAAGACAAATTAGAAGATAATGAAAGAGGATAACTAAACATCACAGCACGAAAAGACCCAGAATTATATTAGTACAGATGGAAAATAATGTCTTAAGATGATCATCTTGAATCCCAAAGCAAGATAAAACTGTGACAAAGTAGCCTTTATTTAAGTCAGAAAAAAAATGTATATTTGGAAATTTTTCCCAAAAGATTTAATTAAATGCACCTCAATGGTTCAGAATGTAGAATCCATTAACTACAAAAGAAAAACTTCTGTGGGATACCTCTTCCTAATGCTGAAAATTATAGCATTAATAAAATTAACCTTAGATATGGTTCACTATATTAATTGCATAAAACTCAAATTTAAATTGAAAACCTTATACTAAAAAGATACACTGTTGTATTAAACTACTAATTTTTTTTATCTTAGGTCAAAAGAAAAA
Organism: Ctenodactylus gundi; assembly: GCA_004027205.1. Taxonomy (NCBI): domain Eukaryota; kingdom Metazoa; phylum Chordata; class Mammalia; order Rodentia; family Ctenodactylidae; genus Ctenodactylus; species Ctenodactylus gundi. The sequence goes on along the minus strand of PVKB01004824.1, from coordinate 71,553 downwards.
TGTTACAGAATACAATCCTTTTAAGCAATATTAATAGGACAGTATCTGTCAAGACATTTTGAAAACAGTAATTCTGACCAAATGAAAATTCAATAACCAAAACTAATACCTAGCTAGAGCAGATTATACACTGAGAAAAATAATTATTTAGAAGCTTTCTTTTACGATTTGACTTCCAAAAATCTTTGTTATCATGCACTTAATAGAGAAAATACATTGTTCAACATATAAATGTAAACTACCATTTTGGAGGGCAAAAGAAGGAGAGAGGAGGTCTCACTATGTAATCCAGCCTGGCCTACAATTTGTAAGCCTTCTGACTCAGTCCCCCAAAAGCTGGGATTACATACAGACATATACCATCATACCCAGCTGCAAACTAACATTTTAGACTGGGATTGAAATCTCTTAGCTGGAATAGAAAACCCAAAATATAAACATCTGTTAAGGCTGACCTTCCAAGGAAATACCAGGACTGGCCAGAATTTGGATCTGCTTCCAAGGACTTTTGGAGATACTGAATAGCATAGCTTTCCTTGGCAGATTTATCTCCCAGGAGATCGACAGTATGATGCATCCAACCTATAAGAAATAACAATTTTCAGTCAGTTTATTAAATTAGTTTGAAGTATAAACACCTAAACTGCAGAACCACCGTCAGGGCAATAAAAATCTTTCTCATCTCAAAGGTATGAGGACCTTTATTTAAGGTAAAACAGTTTCAACTTTAACTCTTATTAGAGTATAAACCATAGATACTCCAATAATAATGTACCTACCTTTTCATCATAAAATTTTAATTATTTCAGATCTATTATTAATCAGATATATCCATTCTAAGGTATACACATTAATCAAAATTGTACATTAACAAGATACCATTAGCTTTTGGTGGTAATTTTCTAACACTGTGATCTGAAAAAATTCTAAGTTATGAAACAAATTTAAAAAGTTAAGGCTTACATAAGTCTTATTTATTATCCCATGTAAAATAATCAATTTGTGTATTTTAAATCTCCAACTCTGTATTAACCCAATATTTATTTACAAATAAGCCATATAATCAATGACAATTCAGATTAAAACACGTGTTCTTCCCATCTCTCCTGCTATTACAAGTTGGAAGGAAGGATGCAGGTATAAATTAGACTCAATTAGGGAAAGAACTTCTTTATTAAAACCACTAATAGTTTATGTTTATACTCTGAAATTTGGTAAGTCATTGCCAAGAAAGTCAGGTGATTTGTAATTCAGAAATGGCTCAAACCAAAATCATTTTAAAGTATTTCTTAAATTTAAAAGTACTTGCATTTTCGTTACTGCTATAGTCTTCACTGAAGCTAAAATGCATTCGAAACAAAAAATTTCAAGTAGTGTGGATAACTAGTTCACATTCAAAGATTAAATTAATGAGTAAACTATTTTAAGGGCATTATATTTGGTTCTTTTTACTTCTGAATCAAAACCTTTGTAGTATACTAAAAATTTCCTTAAAAGATACCAATTCATATTACTTAAATACCAAATGACTCATTAAAAGTAAATAGTTTGATATTCTATAAACCTTTCTTTGGGAAAAGGTTAGTGACAGAGTCTATACAGCCCAGAGCAGCCTTAAATTTTCAATTCTAATGCAGGGATTATAAACACACACCATTATTCCTGACTTGGTCATTCATAATTATTAAAAGTACATATAACAAGTAAAATTCTTATGGATAAAACTAAAACCCAAAACCAAAGTTTTTATATAAAGTCAATCACATGATATTAATAAATCTAAGTTTAAATGACTTTCAAATTATATAAAAATTAGTTATATTATGAAAACATCTACATACAAAGTTGGTTAAAAACTGACTGGGCCCATGGAACAGGTCTCTAATTCCAGCATTCTGAGAGTCTGAGGAAGGAGGATTATAAATTCAAGTCAAGCCTGGGCACCTTGTCGAGATTGTCTCAAAATCAAAAATGTAAAAAAATAAAAGGCTGGGGATGTAGCTTAGTGTCAACCCCAGTAACACAATCAAATCAGTATGGAGGCTGGAAGAATAGCACAATGGTTAAGGCATTTGCCTAGCAACTCCAAGGCCCTGGGATCGATCCCCCAACACCACATTAAGCTGGGCATGGTAGCACATGCCTGCAATCCCAGCACTTGGGAGGCTGAGGCAGGAAGGCTGAAAGTCCAGAGCTAGCCTGTACTAAAGGACCAGCCTGGGATACAGAGCAAGACCCTGTCTCAACAAAAATAAAAAATAACAAATAAATAAATTAAATAAATAATTAGTTATCAGTACATAAATAACCAGCCAACAAACAAAGCTTGATTTGTGCAGAACAAAAACAAATCTTAAAAGACCCTGGAATACAAAATATACAAGTTTGAGCCCAGCTTGGGCAACTTAGCAAGACTGTTTCAAAATCAAAAATTAAATGTGCTAGAGATGTGTTCCATGAAAAGACACTGGGATCAATCTCCAAAACCACCCCAATCTTCTTCAACACCAAAACCAAACAAACAAATAACCATTAGGCAATAAAATCAGATGTTGTGGGGACTCTATCTTCATGGTGATAGTGACATGTGACACCTAAATAGTTAGGTTCCTCCATGTTCAAAAGAATAAAACCGTATGCTTAAAAACAGTATGGTGTTGAAAGTAGTACAGTTTTTACTTTCATAGGTTTATTAGTTTAAAAAGGTATAAAAGCATGCTCAACAAGCAGTGAGTGACTTTATGCAAATCATGTAACTTCATTAAATGCTAAGATTTATCTGGTACATATACATCTAGCAAGCATTATGAATTAGATACTAGAAAGGAATATTGAAAGATTAAAAACATCTGCACTAAAGAACCACACTGAGATACACAGTAAGATGAGCAATCCATAACACAAAGTAGAAATGTATTGAACTCAACTATTTTATCTAATCTGCACAAGGAAGGAAAAGGATTAGAATATATAAGCAACACATTTGCCATCCCTGGCATGTTAAAAGAAAGATGTGCAATAGCTTAAGCATTATGACATGTAAAAATAAAAAATAAAAGCAACAAAAGATATATTACATACCTAATTGTTGTAAAACTGTTGCTTTTACTTGTGCAGAAAGGTGTTCTGTCTGCAAAAGTTGTTCATAAGCTTCCTTTGCAGAATGATACTTCCTCTAAAGAGATTTCAAAAAAAATAGTTAATATAATCTTTAAAGAACTGTATTTCGTAATAAATATCTAATAGTATCCAACCTGCAGCCTGCTGTTTCTCTGCCCTTGATTTTTTTTTTTTTTTTTTTTTTGAGACAGGGTCTCACTCTGTAGTCCAGGCTGGTCCTGAACTCACTATGGAGCCCAGGCTGGCCTTGGACTCACAGCAATCTTTCTGTCTCCGCCTCCTAAGTGCTGGGGTTACAGACATGAGCCACCATGCCAGGCACACGTGATACTACAGAATCGAGCTCAGGGCCTTGAGCCTGCTAGGCAAGTACTCTAACCTCTGTTATTCCTACAGCCCTGCCCTTGTTAACTTATATAATTATATATAGACTCATACATAGCATATTTTTGTGTATGTATGTATATATATATATATATATATATATATATATATATATATATATATATATATAGTTCATTTTGTATGTACCCCAAAATAGGCCCTCTTCACTCAAAAAAATGGTGGGCAAAAAAAAAAAAAGGCAAGCTGTAGACTGGAGACACCTGAAACACAAAACTGATTGTTTAAAATATTCTTATTTTTAAAAATCAAATGATGAGGAAAAAATGTTGACTGCATTCTTTATTATTTTTAAAAATATTCCTTTAACATTAGGCAGATAGGTAGGTATCCTGTAATAAGTTCCAGAATAAGTAGTAGTCATTGTACCAAAGTACCATTAAAATGAACTTTTTAAGAAGTTGCTAACTCCCAACGGTTAAGATCTCCTCACCCTATTCAGAAACTTACACCATCTCAATTTTATTTAATCAGATTACTGAAGCCAAGAAGCCATCTATGGTCCAATTGCATAATCTGTCTGCCTAGAAACACCAAGTTCCCAAGTAACTCAATAAACAAAAAGAGCACATGTCAAAAATGCTGGAAAAAAAAAATCTAAAAGTTGGGTTTTTTTAAAAAATCTAAAGTATTAAAGATAGCTTGTAGTACATAAAATATCCTATGAAAATATAATTTTAAATACATCAAAACTCCGTCCGATACTTAGAGTCTAATAATAAAGCACTAGTAAGAATGGATTCATTATTGTTACAGTCCTAAAGTTTAAAGACAACTCTAAAACAATAGGAAAAAAATCAGTGAAAGAAAATCTACTAAACACTACCTTCAAAATATAATTGGCAAAACAATGCATTAAAGTGGTTTTTATTCATATTATTATTAGTTTGTAACTGCTTGAGCACACAAAAAATTTTTTTAAAGTGGCAGAAATACAAGGGTAGCGGTGTGAACTTCAGACGATCACATATGCTATGATTCAATATCAGTAACAGAACTGATGTAAAATAGATAATGCCCAATCTAACTACAGGACTGTTGTGAAGATCAAATGGGATAGTGAAACAGACCTGAAAACGAGAAGCAATATATACACAGTTTCAATATATGAAAGATTTTAGAGAATTGCTCATTGAGACTACCAGTAGTCACTAAACTTTTATTCATCAGTTAAAGTAATTCCACCCAAACATCAATCTTGTCTAAAAAAAAATGTTACTGAAGTACAAGAATCAAGTTTTTCAGTTCTATCAGGATATAATACCTGAATATGCAACACATAACAGGAATGGCTGAAACTATAGTGTAGTGAAGAATACAAACAGAAAAGCAAAACATATTATACCACATACAGTAATGGTATGCTATTTTCCAGAGGAAGAACAGCAACATGTTTACATGTTTATAGAGGAACAGCAGGGTGTGCAGAAAATGTTGATGTTACTTCACAAATCATCCTTTCCTAGACTAGTTAAACATATTCTCTATCTAAGCTAACGGAGAGTCACTATATGCTGAGGCAATGGAGATCACTAAAAGGTTTCAAATAATAAGATCAGGAATGTATTTTTAGAAGACCATCTTGTGGAACAATCCCAACAGGCGTTAACACATACTCCTAAGTAATAATAATAAAAACAATGACACACACAAAAAAACTGGCAACTACAGTAAAGACCTAAATAAAAAAAGAATAAACAAAGAGAAGGAAGTATAGAAGAATATTTCTTCAAGATGGGAACTGAAATGTGGACACACAGCACAAACCATACCAAAGATCTGACCCGGACAGTATAGGCAGAAAAACTGGCAATGGATATAGAACTCTGTATCATGCATAGTGGTGCACACCTACGCACTCAGCACTTGAGAGACTAGGACACGAGAACTGCTGTGAGTGTGAGCCCAGCTTGAGCGACGAAGGACCAGTGTGGACAGGGAAAGAAGGAAGGAAGGAAGGAAGGAAGGAAGGAAGGAAGGAAGGAAGGAAGGAAGGAAGGAAGGAAGGAAGGAAGGAGGGAGAAAGAAAGAGGAAAAGAAAAGAAAAGAGGGAGGGAGGGAGGGAGGGAAAACAGTGAGTGTATAGCTCTAGAAATCAGAAATGATCTATCGCCTTCTACTCTTGAAATTTGCAAAGAAAATAGGGAAATTCCAAGTATTGTGGGGATGTGAGAAAAGAACATTTTTGTCCTGTTGTAAAGGGATTTGCTCAGGAAATAAGGTATATAGATATGGTATAATCCAGTCATCTCAGTTTTGAAAGGGAAAATAAAGTAGCATCCAAGATGTTTGAGACATCATTCATGCAATGAACCCAAGAACAGAAAACGAATAAAGTAGAAAACATATTTGACAATGTAATATCTGAGAAATCTTCAAATTTGATGAAACACATCAAACTCCAGATGCAAAATAACCACAAGTAGTATGATTACAAGGGAAACACCAACCTCTGGGAACATTATAATCAAATATAAGAAAAATCAAATATAAGAAAAAACAGAAAGACCTTCAACACAATCAGAACACATCCACACGAACAAGTGCACAATTTATAACAAGAACGAAAGCTTAACTTTATCCAACCATATCAATAATTAAGTTACATATAAACAGAACAGACAAGCCAACCAAACAAAGAGTAACAGAAAAGATTTACAACATGAGCCCAGAAGATATAGTATTCGAGAAGCACTTTGCATAGACAGATATAAATAGGCTGAAAATCAAAAGGTAAGGATACACAAACATTAGAAAGTTGAATAGAGTAGTATCAGATAAAAGTAAGCTTCAATACAAGATATTACCAAAGAGTACATCATAAAGGATTAATACATTACAGTAACATAACAGAGCCTCACAATATGTGAATCAGAAATTACAAGGACAAAAAACTATTAATTCATCTACAGAATTTATTCTAATTTCATTAGTCTGAATAATGTTCTTTTTCTGGTCTGTGTTCAGTCACTATTTACTTTCTTCCAATATGGGAGAGATTCTGAGGTCTTTTACTATCATTACTTTAACACTTACAAAAATTACTGGTTACTTTAAAGATGACTTTGTAATTAATAAGTTACCTTATAATGCATCTACCACATACATTAATGGGAATTCTACAGTAAAGAAAGATGCATCCCTTTCTCTTCATTTATTCAATTTTATCTTAAATTAATATAAACTATTTATTCTGTACCTTATGCCACAATACCATAATTATTTGTTCCTGAACTTATGTCAGACTTGATGATTAGAAACTCCAATCTCTGAAGTGGGTTCTCATGTCCTTTTGGCATGATCCCATCATTACTTATTCTTTGCATACTTTATTATTTTCAGGTAGCACAAAGATGGCCCAGGCTCAAGTTGGGGCTCTCCTGCCTAGACATCAGGATCATGCACATCCCCCTAAATATCCCTGGTTCTTTTCCTTGAAAAATGGTATTTAGACACTAAGATTTCACTGCTAGTGTTGCTGGGGAGGGGAACTGCTCCTAGGTCCTCTCAGCAACCAAAGCAATAAATCTACTAATACATATATATACAACACTCCCTCAAACATCTTCTTCAGATAGTTATCCAACTATCTGTTACATCCATAGTGATAACTTGCCATATCACAGCAATATAATTTCATACTGGTATTTTCAATTCCAACCCAATACCAAGTTGAGCTCAGCCTTTTTTCTCTCCCACAGTGACAAACCTGGCTGGCATTACTTGCAACACATTCACTTACGTTTAATATTCAGGTTAAATAAACAATTACACGATTTCTAATCTGTAACTCCGTGAGAAAAAAACTACAGTACAGGATCTGTTTACAGTTTTAGAGTCAAAACACTGTTCTCTAAGTTACTTAAGTTACTTTTTTCTCAGTCCCATTCTCTCCATATAGTGATACTATTCATTTGTAATACAGTTAAGATTCATTTGTTACTGTTTACATTCTATTTTGAGCCATCCAACATCTTGTTGATCTTAATTTTTTAATTAATTCTAGGGTATAAAAAACACTATTGGGTGGTAAGAGAGCCATACAAAACTTATACACTGAGAAAAGTTCTGCTTCCTCCACCTCTCAAATAGGCCATCTATCCCCATAAACTTGCGGCAACCAATCTCCTTTGTTTCTGGTTTAACCTCAGTATTTCTTCTGCCCAAATGACACATGCATATATTTAGACATTCATATTTACTTTCTTCCACAAGGAGAGATTGTTTTGTACTTTGCATTTTTTCCCACTAACAGCATACCCCCAGGAAACACTACAGTTCACACAGATCTTCCTCATGGTTTTCAACAGTTTCATAGTATTCCATTGCACAAATAACTCATAGTTTACATTACGCATTCTCCTCTGTATGGGGGAAATGGAAGGAGAAGGGTAACTATATTCCATTTGGCCCTTTTGAATTATTTATTCAAAAAGAATTAATATTTAATAACAGAATGGAAAAGTAGAAACCCTGTATCTTCAAACTTTATTAAGAAACAGGGTGGTGAACTTGTTTACTTATTAAAAAGAAGAAAAAGAGAAGTCTGTTAATACACTATTTAGAAAAGATGATCTAGAGATCTTAGCTAATAACATAAATATACATGGCATGATGACACACATAGAAACTTAAGAGAACCTAATTTCTAAAATCTACTAAGACATCAACAGCTTTGGTTAGAAAATCATAGACGATAAAATTTCAGAGGTACGAGATAAGATCCACTAAAATCACCCAAACCGAAATGCACATGCTTAAAATTTTTTAAAAATTCTGCACCTCTACCTCAATAAGACCTTTATTTTTAAACTTGAAATACCACAAAACTAATGCATTTGTCAATACCTCTTTAGAATAGCCTAGTAACACCAACAAGCACACATGGGCATACTCATCAGCACCAAGTAATTATATCACAGGCTCCACCTCTCTAATCAGAACTCAACCAAAACAGTTCCTGAGAGGCCTCCTTCAAACACTCATGATGGTTTGAATTGTGAATTGAATTTTCAGTTTAAATTGTGTTCTTACTATTTAAAACTGAAAATTAGTAATGCAGGGACAAGGCCCTCCGAACTATAAAGTGATATTAAATTTCTCATTTATTAGTGGGAAGACCTCTTCCTATGTACAGGAATTTCCCTTGACCTATTTAGTAACCTAGTCAGTAATCATATGTGACTTTTTAATTCATGTGTAAATAAAATCTGTTAGTATAAATTAGTTTAATTATAAAAACTAATTTTTTGAGACAAGGTCTCACTCTGTAGTCCAGACTGGCTTTGAACGCACAGCCATCCTCTCTCAGCCTTCCAATGGCTGGGATTACAGGTATACACTTCCACACCTGGCTAATGTGTGGCTGGAGAATATAACCCAGGGCTTCACACATACTAGGCAAATGCTTTAACCAATGAGCTATGCCCTCTGTTCCTAAAAACTATTTTTTTTTAATTAGGCAGGCTAGCCCCTTTGCTTTTTTAATAATAAAATTTTGGGGCTGGATGAATGACTCAGTGGTTAAAGCGCTTGCCTAGGAAGCACTGTATCAAGCACTAAATACCTGAGGATTCCCCAGCACCACATAAACTCTGAGTGAGGCAGGAGGTCTGCCATGAGTCCAAGGCCAGCCTGGGCCCCACAGTGAGTTCAGGACCAGCCTGAGCTACAGAGCAAGACCCTACCCCTGCCCCTCCAAAAAAAATCCTTAATTATAATCACTGGATTAAAAACATTTTTATCTTTCCATGTATTTGTAATAATTGTTCTTTTCCTGAGTCATCATATTCTGCTTGATGTGAGTACTGTTCTTTTAGCTCTATTTAATGTGAATAACAATATTTATGAAACAAAAAGAATGGTGAAGAGGATCCTGTTCCCAATCACGTTCACAGGACTAAACAGTAAGATCAACAACTTTTCATAAGATAACAATGAAAGCCAAGAAACAAGGGAATGCGAATTTGAAAGTGCTCAAACAGAATTACCACTCTAGCAAAAATATTCATTAAAGGGGCTGGAGGAATGGCTCAGTGGTTAAAGCGCTTGACTAGGAAGCACAGAGTACCTGAATTTGATTCCCCAGTACCACATAAACTGGGTGTGGTGGCGCCTGCCTGTAATCCCAGCACTTGGGAGTCTGATGTGAGGCAGGAGGATTGCCCTGAGTCCAAGGCCAGACTGGGCTCCATAGTAAGTTCAAGACCAGTCTGGGCTACAGAGCAAGACCCCGTCTCAAAAAAACAAAACAAAACAAAACAAAAAAAAGCCATTAAAAATAAAGACAAGAAAATACTTATGCTTCAGGTAGGGATAACTCTCATCAAGAAATAGAAAGCTGAAACTGGGAATGGGGGGAGGATATAGTTCAATCTCAGTGTGCAATTGTGAGTCAGTGAGTTTGGGGATGGAAATTCAGTATTGCAGCACAAATAATTCTGATGTTAATTTATTAAAGCTCCGTGTAGTGACTTTGATTTTAAGGTTTCCCAAATAATTTTGTTACACTAGGCTTGGGAACTAAAACATAAATGATCTCAAACGATTTGACTATAAGCCACAATATACATTATGAGTTACAGAAAGATTTTTGTATCACCTGGGTTTGAGCTACATTCCTCATCTACCTTATTTCTCACACTTGAATCAAACAATCAAAACAGACATTATGGACACATACAACAGTACTTTTTCTTCCAAAGTTATTATTTATGTTTCATACAATGATGACCTGATTTCTAATCTCATATAAATTTATCCCAAATTTTCTACAGTACTGCTTAAAGTAAATATGTTTTACTTTTAATCAAAAACTAAGGAAAATCAGCCATGGACAAAACTAGCGTACTAAAACTAAAAAAACTTTTAAAATACAATAACCACAAAAGTAATGGTAATGACATCAAGAGGTAGCTCTTAATATTGCCATTCAAATAGTGACACGCAGAGGAGCTATTTCAATATTAAGAAATGAAGAAAATTACTTAAAGAGAATACATTATAACAAGCACCTGTAACATTCTGAAAAGAACGAGGCATTTGACATCATAAATAAGTGAAATCTTCAATACAGCCAATAGGAGCTTACCAGTGAAGTTTAAGGCAAGTCATTATAGGAAATTTCTCTATACACAGCAAGCACTCCACATTAACCAACATCTTGACTAATGTTAATGAGTATAAAATACAAAGTTTATGTAAAGGCTACTGCTCATAACTCCATTAAATATCATCAGTATATATTTAATCTCCTTGGAGTATGATATGAGTGATAATTTTTGTTCTATTTTAAATTGGGTAAGTAAAAATACTTACCTGGGTTTCATATAAGTGAGCAATGTGAAACTGAACTGCAAAGGATAATGAAAAATAAATTAGTAACACTACAGCAGAGTTTTTGGTAAATAAGTAATAACAATCTCAAATGTAAGCAGAGCCTACACTGTAGATTTAAGTAACAGAGAAGCATAACTTTTATTTGCTTTTAATAGAAACAAATATACAAACAAGCACACAAAGAAAAAATTATAAAACATTTTCACTATCAAAATAAAACTTGTCAATATAAACACTTAAATTTTATATGCAGCAAAATGACATTATACAAAAGAATCCTTTATAATCCATATTTCAAGTGTTTAATGTCAAATATAGTAAACGCAAACTATTTAATAAAACCAAAAAATTTAATAAAACTAAAACCAAAAAGCCACCTAAATTTTTTGATATACCATAATCCACATAAACACTTATAAAGAAATCGTAGACCAGAATGACAATGTTAATGACTTGAGAGGCTATGAATTGTTGATTTTCTTTTTCAGCTCTCCATAATTAGACAGACTGCATCATTTCAAAATAAAAGAAGTCAAAGAACTTGGAGGATAAACATTAAATAGTCCCAAGATCAACAAGTGTATGTTGAAAATTAAATTTAAAAAGCAGTATTTCAGCTTGTATTTCCAGCTTTTCCTGACACTATCTGGCCAGCATATAAACTACTCAACAAAAGCAAAAACGAACCAGGAACTAAAACTGAATGCTGGTTACTTCAATACTGACTTTTACTTTTGAATGGTAAGTCTCTTTCTTATACTCTATGTAGATTTCATAGTTGTATTTTAAGGAGTCTGGAGTCTTTCAAAATAATATATAAAGGCATAGAGTGGATTTTTAAAAAACAAAGTCCAAAGCAACCACAAATTTCTTGTTAGAGTGTGCACTGAACTCCTCTTCACTGATTCCTATAACCCTAAGATTCATCTGGGAGGCCTTTTAATAATAGATTCCCAAGATGATGATTCAGAGACTGTGGCCAGGGCTGCAAGGTTGCCTTTTAATTCAGTTCTGTCAGGGATTCTTGATGCCTATCCCTTATATCACCACCACCTGGAAATAGCTAAACCAAGTAACTGCAAGTTATTCATCACAAAGGCAACATATGTAAACAAAATATATAAAGAATTTTAAAATCAAGGTTTCTGGATCGAAGTGTTATAACTCAAAATTCAATGTCATACATTTATCAAATGTACAGCAGAATAAAAATGTCCTCTTTAGAAGATGAAAAACAGCTTTTCCTGAAAACTATACAAAAATAATGATAGTAGTTATATAGAAAGGTATATAGGGATGTGTGTGTGTGTGTGTCTCTCTCTCTCTTCTACCCACATGGGTTGACAGTTTTTCTTCTTCCTCACTCTCTACTCCAGTGCACAGTTCCTTGAGACTCCAGTCAACTTTCACCTCATGAAATCACCGGCAGAAGACGGTTACAGGTTGAGTGAAAGAGCGGGAAAATCTATGTCCATTTTCCCTAGTCTTCTTATTCTTTTAATAAATGTGGCATGTTATTAAGAAGAATCAGCAGCTAGTTGACATTTCCACTACCACTCAAAACTTCCTGTACACTCACTCTTACTTACACCTTAATGAAAATGTCCTCATTATTCCAAGAGTTACTGAACCCAAAGTAACATTTTGGAATGAAAAATACACTGTACATTTAAATTCTTCAAAACAAAAAGTAACCATAAAACTAAGTAAAAACTCCACTTGGCAAGTTTCAATTTAAATAAAAAATTTTAACACGTATTGCTGTAACACATACTGAAATTAAATTGTATTCAGAAAATATTTTTAGAATTGAAAATACTAGAAAACAACTACCTGAAAAAATAATCATACAATGAAAAGTCTTACATCAACATGATTCTACATTTTAAACATACAGTTTGAATCCACAGTTTAAACTAACCAGACCCTTCTAATTAGCTATGAAAGTAATAAAGGTGTTTATTTTTAATTACAAACATAACTGTGCCACAAAATGTCTCCTACAGAAGTATTTTTAGACGCCCACTTGACTTTTTACAATTTACATTTTTTGGTAGTGCTAGGAATGGAATCCAGGGACTTGTGCATACTACTAACCAAGTACTCTGACACTGGGATAGCCCTGTAATTTGTACTTTTGATCTTTGTAGCATCACAAAGTGATATGAAAGGATGTCAGAGTTGCCTAGGTCTGTCGCATGTACAAACTGATGATATAAAAAAATTCAAACAAAAAAGTTAAGTTCTACTAAAAGTCCAGTATTTAAAACCGTAATACTAGCTTAAATGGTACTCTACAGTTGGGGGTTTTCTTAAAACATTCACTTATCATGGTTACCCAAAAATTATACAGAAAGCTTGAAATAAACTGCCAAAACTAAATGAAGTATAATTGGTTAAAGGTGATTAAAAAAAAAGTGTGTGCCTCTCTCAGTAGAGTGAAACAATCTTTTTTAACACTAAAAGTCTCAAGAAACCCTTCACTCATGGGAAAAGATGACGTTGGTCAGCCTATCTCCTATTTCCCTTTTCAATATCCAACAAATAGAAAAGCACAGTTGACTTGAAGATTCAAGATGATTCAAACTTCTCTTAAAGTTCAACATGAAAGTCGTCTACCCGGTGGCACTCATTCTACTGTCAAGTGTTCTCCCCTTAAGATTAATGGTCTACAACTGAGATTTAACCTTGAAAAATTGGATTATAATGGAGATTTACCAAGATATTTAGTTTGACATTTATCAAAGTTTAAAGTTACTCAAACTGACAAATAGTGAACAGAGTTTTAAAGTACTAGACAGCAACATATTAAATGAAAAACAGCTCTTTTCTTACTCTCAAACTAATTTTGAAAGAAATTTAAATGTCTGCATTTTAATAAATCTATATAACCTTTATATACAATTACTAAATCAATTAAGTCAACTTATCTTTCAATTTAACCTTAGAAATTATAAAACATTGTTACACCTTTCTACCATTTACTCTGCAAATACACTGATCACTACCAAATCTTGAGTTTCATTTTGTAAACAATAGAAATCCACTTTTTTTCCTTCAGCAAGCCACCTTTAATATAAATGTAAGATAATCAATCTAGCTGGGCATGTCGGCCACACCTATAATCCCAGAACTCTAAGAGATTGAGGCATGAGGCTCACAAGTTCAAGCTAACCCTGGGCAACCTTGGTGAGATGTTGCCTCGAAATAAAAATAAATAAATAAATAAATAAATAAATAAATAAATAAATAAAGGAGAAGCATTTGAAATATAGCCCTGTGTGAAGGCCCTGGGTTTAATCCCCAGTGGGGCGGGGTAGGCAATAAAAAAGGGCTGGGGATGTACCTCAGGGGTAGAGATACAGCATAGTGTAAATAATGCCCTGTGTTCAATTTCTAGTGCCTGCCTTCCTCTACCTCAAAAAGCACATGAAAGGTATTCAGAATCGTGGAAAGAACTTGGAAGGCAGAGGTAGGGCAGCAAGTTCAAGACCATCCTAAGCTGAAGAGTAAGCCCTTGTCTAAAAATATAAAAGTAACAAAAACAGGAAGGGCTGAGGATGGAGCTCAGTGCAAAGCCTCTGCATTCAATCCCCAGTACTACTAAATAAATAAAATACTATGGTACACAATGAGAGTTCAATCTATGCTATGCCTGGGGGTTTTAGTGTTTGTTTTGTGACAGGGATTGACCCCAGGACCAAACACAAGCTAGAGAAGCACTCTACAATGGAACTGTACTCCTAGCCCCTACATGCCATGTCTTAACCCATAGTATATTCAAAAATTTGCAACTTTTTCACTGATCCAACAATTTCCTTAGGCATTTCTAAACAGTGAAGCTACTTTTCATTAACATTTTTCCACACTGTTCCGCAGACAGAAGAGTGGAGAAACAGAGCGTGGTCATTGTCCTGCTCCTGTCTGTATTCCTCAGTTCATCTCTTTGGTCCCTCTGCCACTTCAGGCTCAGAAGCGGTAATTTCATTGTTCACCTTCTATGGGCCCTTACGTTGTTCCTTTAATTCTGCGGGAGGAGGGATGAAGGGAGGGAGGGGAAAGCCAACCAAGAAATGTACAGCAAAACACTATATAAACCCTAAAATCCTTTGAATAACATGACATTTTCATAAAGAATTATTCGATGTTTCTTAAACACTAAAATTTTTACTAAAACAGAGTATTTTAATTCAGCTTGAATCCAATGAATATTTTTAAATTATTTACTGAATACTTTAAAGTACACCAAATAAATACATCAAACCATAGTTATTGACAAACATAAGGTGTTATCAATCCAATCCATTTTTGGAAAGAAAGCTATACAGATATAAAAAAAAAAACTTAAAAGAACCACTGTGTCAGAACATATTTCACAAACTCATTCTTACTAAATTAATTCAAAAGTGTAACCTCCAACTTTGTATACGATGTGCAAATCTACAATAAAATGTCAAAGTATATTTTCATAATCACTAATAATATTAGTGGCACACATCAGAGTTGGTGAGCTACTACATAACAATCTTGTATATCCATTTATAAAATGGCTGGCAAAACCTGCTTGTAACTCTCCAAATTATTTATAATATAATTAATACATACAAAATTCAATGCTATTCATTAATGCAGGTAATTTTAATTTAACAACCTACTTCACTGGCCTATTTTAGATGCAGGCTGTTCATAATATTTAATCTAGTATGTTCCGTTTGTACAAAGTCATGACAACAGATACAGTTTAAATTAAGCAAGTCTAAAAGTAAAATTACATAAATTTATTACGAACATTATTATAATTGCTATTATTTATGAAAAAGTGATTTGAATTCACGTAGAAAACAATAGTACTGAATACTTACTTTCAGCATTGGACAAAGTGCAGGGATTACAGTCAACCAAAGCTAACTGAAAATGCTGCAAGAGATTAAGAAAATTAATGCACTAAACTTAGAGGCATATATGTGTGTCTTAAAAAGTAATTTTTAGGTACACAAGGTAAATATAATATGCAAACTTTGTTATGCAAATAAAATGTACCAGCCAACAAATAGAATTTGAACATTCACTGCTGACAAAGTCATACTGTTGGGTTACTTTCTTGAAATATCTATGAATAGAGAATTTCATGAATTCGATCAATTTATTCTATGTATAGTTTTATACCAAAGAGGTTCTGATTATCTCTTCAAGTAAATAAGCATTATTAAACTGTTCAGGTAAAATACACCGTCTACTTTAAAAATAAAAGTAGAAGTGAATGGTATTAATGTTAGAATGCGACTTTTCAATCTTAAAATGTGACTCCAACATTTAAAACCAATGAACAGTATGAGAACTATCATGAAGTGTAACTATCCCTTACTGCTATCTTAATTATCACTGTGTATTTTTTAATTTGTATGCAAATTCATCTATCAAATATAACTATCCATTTAAAATGTATGCTTAGAATTTAATTAATAGACCACAGAAATGAACATACATTTCTCAGAAGGAAGTCTGAATGGCCAATAAATACATAAAAAAATGTTCTGCAACTTTAGCCATCAGAGAAATGCAAATTAAAAAGAACACTGAGGTTACACCAACTGCAGGAAGATTGGTTGACATTAAGGACTCAAAAACAACAAATGCTGGTGAGGCTATGGGGAAAAATAAACCCTTTATATAAAAGGGACTGCTGTGGGACTTTAAACTGGTACAATCACTATGAAAAGCAGTAAGGAGATTTCTCAAAAACAAAACAAACAAAAAACTGAAAACAGATATCCCATTTGACCCAGCTATACTTCTGGGTATCTTCCCAAAAGAATTAAAGTCATCACACAAGACTGAGATACACATACCCATGTTTATAGAGGACAATTTATAACAGTCAAATCTTGGAAGAATCAAAAGGTCCAAAAATAGATGAATGGATGAAGATGTGGTATATTTACATAATGGAGTAGCATGCTGTTATAAAGAAAGATGAATTTGAGTCATGTGTCAGAAAATGGATGCACCTTGAGACCTTAGGTTTAGTGAAATGAATCACAGAAGGTTAATTCACATGGTTTCTCTAATACAAGAAAACCAAACCTTAAAAAAGGTAAATGATGGTAGAAAGGAGGGTTTGAAGACATGAGAAGGGAAAAGTGATAAAATATATAAATTAAGAAAACTGTATTTGTACTGACTGCTTAACAAACTGGTACCTGATACTCATGATAACAACTTGTAAATCTAAGTCTGTAAACAACTTTCTTTTATTAAGAGAAATAATTAATAGCAAGCATTGAGAACTGCAACATGAAATCAACACAATGCATTTGGTGAACTAGAACCCTCAACTACAAAGGATAACCTTATGGCAGCTATCCAATGTTACAAGTTAAAAGAAATTAGAAAGCATTATTTGATATGAACACCATAGCATCTACTCATGAATGCTTATTATCTATGAATAATTACAATACCCTACATTCAAAGTATAGTTAAAACTTAAGGCTTGCAACATCTTCTGAATGGGTAAACTCCTAACAAAATGGTAGTGGCATTTAAACATTAAATGTTTAATCTAATTATCAAATACTTACTGAGAGCTATAATTCCATAAGAACAATGTGACTCTAGAGATACAATTGTCAACAAAAGTAAAAAGTTACTTGGCATAGTTGAGTGAAAAAGAAAAAAGTCTCATTTGAACACTTCAAGAACTATCTTCTGCTCCTTTGGACTACTAAGAAAATATCTTCCAATGTCCCTCTACTGTGTTACTACAGAATAGAAAACAGCCTATGTTAAGGTGCCACTACTATGAAAGCAAAGCATACTTCTGATGAAAACAGCAGCACAGCAATCACACGTTCAGAATGTGCTTCAATTATGTCTAATCTATGCTGCTAACAGAAATTAATATTTAGATAGCAGACCTTCCCTAACTAAGCAATCAGGTAATACAAATGCCTTGAAAACAGCCCTTAAAATGTCAGTAACCTCACAAGGAAGGGCCTCTGTCAGCATTCAATATCCTACAAGGAAACATGGCAGGAGTGGTTTGATCATGCTTTATATAATTATTAAATGATCTTAAAAGTAGCAATAAAGTTACTCATGGACTACTTCAAACCTACACCACCAAAATATTCAACATTTTCCAACACAAAAGATAAAGAAACTCAGGAAAAGAATGCACATTTAAGCTAGGCATGGCAGCACATGGCAGCTATTAAATTCAGGGAGGCAAAGGCAGAAGGATGTGAATCTGAGCCCAGCCTGGGTTAGTTGGCAAAGGAGCAAGAGTACACATTTAAAAGCATACATATGAGAATGAAAGAACTTACCAAATAATTACTAAGTATTCATAAGAAACCTAAGAACTACCAGCAAAATCATCACACAAAAAGAAAAATGCTCACACACCTATTAGCAAAGTAAAGGAAGATGAGGGACATGATGGGGATATCATAGCCCAACTGCTTCATATCCACTATCTAACATACATGTATATGCATAAATAAAATATACACATAAATAAGAGAAAGGATAATCACATATGGTAAGAGTCTACCGGCTTGAAAATATCATGGTTAAATATCCAGTACCCATCTCTGCAACTAAAAAGAATCAATGAGGGAAACATCCATGCTTCACAAAAATACCATGATAATGAAATTGACTACATCTGTGTAAAACAGTGTTGTGGTTTGGATCTGGAGGATCCCCCCAAAAGGCTCATGTGCGCAGGGATACTATTGGGAGGTGAGGCCTGGCTGGAAAGGGCAGATGCTTGGGGCTTGACCTTGAGGGGTGTGTGCTGGTTCCATCCTTCCTCCCTAATTTGGTTCTGCCCTGCCAGTCCAGGAGGAGCTCTAGCTCTGGCTCTGGCTCTGGCTCTGGCTCTGGTCTGGTCTGGTCAGGTAGCGCCATCATTTTTCCAGCCACCCACCACAAATGGACTGCAAACTTCTGAAACTGTTAACTAAAATGAACTTTTCTTCCCCCAATTGGTGCATGTCAGGTATTCTGTCCCAGGAACAAGAAAGTAACTTAGACAGTTATGAAGAAATCTCTGCAAATTTAAAGACTATATATAATACCAAGACAGAAAGCTGTATAATGAAAATTAGTTTCCAAGCAAGATTTGACTATCAGACTTGGAGGAATAGCACAGTGGTTAAAGCACCCAGCACCACATAATAGCTGGACATGGTGGTGCCCCCTGTAATCCCAGCACTAGGGAGGTTGAGGTAGGAAGATTGCCTTGTATTATGTGCTGAAGGCCAGCCTGGATTACAAAGCAAGACCCTGTCTCAAAAAAAAAAAAAAATTGCCTATCATATTTTTAATATTATAGTAATTTTCTTTTCATTGAGTACTTGGTCCAATTTAATGTACAGTTTGATTCATTGCAGTTTCTGTTGATATCCTTATCAGTAATGTCAATTTTTGTTTTGAAAGCCTTCAACTTGTTCAATATTTCACAATTATGTCATAGTATTTTTATTCATATACCCTATGAAACCTGATTTCTGAGTGGAAATCCATATTCATGTAATTAATATAAAACTTAAGTTTCAAGAAAAGTCTTGAAACTCTTATTTCTACCTGAATACCCTGTGATTATCTCATGAATCTTGTACATTGTAGAATCCAACTATATTCTCAATCCTTTTCATAATTCACAAATTATGTATATATTTATAATTTTTGGAACAATTTTTGTATATCAGACACAACCTAGGATGTTCTGATTGAGTGAGTGGGAGTTAATGTATAACAAAAACAGAAAGATGCTACTATAAATTATTCCAATATTCCATCAAGGTTAAATGACACTATTGTTTTAAAACTGTGTGTTTGAAACTTCCAAGTCAAGATGGCAGCTGAGTAACACAGCTGCACAATGCCTCCTTGTGGACCCACAAAAAAATTGAGAATTTAGGGACTGAAGGAATAGCTCAGTGGTTAAAGCGCTTGTCTAGTGATTCCACAGCACCACATAAGCTGAGTGTGGTAGCCCACACCTATAATCCCAGCACTGAGACTGAGGCAGGCAGACTGTCCTGAGTCCAAGGCCAGCCTGGACTAAATAGTGAGTTCAGGATCAGCCTGGGCTACAGAGTGAGATCTTGTCTCAAAAAAAGGGGAACACTTAGTCGAACCACCTGTTCACGCAGCAATGATGGGGGGAGCACCCCAATAACCAGAATGAAGCCAGGGAAAGATCAGAAATATGGAAGGAACATCAGAAGCAGAGGGAAAAAAAAAAAAAAAAAAGAAAACAGCAGCCTAGGACCCCAAGCTAACTGCAGGCATCTGTAAACAGAGGAAAGCCTGTGCAGAGGCCTGAACATCTGACTGAGCTAGATGAGGAAGGAATGCCCCATCAACTGAAAGGAGGCCACCTGAAGGTCAGAAATGCTGGAGAAGAACATCAGTCGAATGGGTGCAGCCCTGAGCTGCCCACATCCAAAGACCACAGACTAAGGAAAACCTGGAGTCCAGAACCTCAAATTTAAGTAAAAAATTTCCAAAAAAGTGGAAATTGTGAGCAGCTGTTAACCCCTGAAAAACAAACCTGAGGGTAGTGCATAGTACGAACGCAATGTGTGCTCCCCCAAAGGCCTCCTGGAGCCCAGAAGATCAGAAGCAGCGCTCAACAGCTGTAACAGGCAATGATGTAAGCAGTAGCCATTAAAAAAAAGGACTGAGACTAAACTGATTAGAGCAAAAGAAAACTCAGAAGAGCACATCAAGGCTTTTGGGGTCACCCTTAAACAGTGGCTAGGAAGAAACTGGCACAACAGGCAGTTGTAGAGAGGAGAGAAAGGGCGCTGACCTCCTGAACATCTCAGGAGAGTGGGAGCACTTCCAAGGGTGGAGAGCCCACCAAGGAGGAGAGAAGTCAGGACAGGAGTGAGGGCTTCGCTGAGGGGGCCGGAAGTGAGCAAGACACCTCAGAGGTCACAGGACTGTTAGGTCCTCCCTCACTGCTTACCTGGCACAGAACTCAAAGGAACTGCAGTTCCCCACACACCATCATAGCTGTTCAAAAAAACCACTCAGCTAGGCCTTTAAAGTAAACTCATTCAACAACAGAAACACAGGAATACAAGGTAACAGGACAACGACAGAGATGCCTGAGACCCCAGAAACAAATGTCATGGGCCTTGAAATAGTGGAACTCACTGGGAAGGAACTCAAGAAGCAAATAAAAGAGTTGAACAACCAGCTCAAACAAGATATTCTCAAGGAAATGCAAGCACTGCTCAGTAGACTTAAAGAGAAACTTACTAATCAAATAGTGGTCCTAACAGAGACAAAGCTCGCTGAGTATATAGAAGCCACAAATCAAAAGTTGGCTGAGGTAAATAAGGAGTGAGGACAGAATTTCATACTTTGAAGATGAGGCTGAGGAAACCGATGCTATAATTAGGCGCAACTCCAAAGTTAGAAATGAGCAAAGTAGCTGGATACACAGGCTGATGGATGATTCAAAGAGAACCAATCTCAGAATTATGGGTGTGAGAGAAAGAGCAGAAGACAGCACCAAAGGTGTAAAGAATTTATTCACTGAAATAATTCAAAAGAATTTCCTTTATCTAGAAAAAGAAATTAACTTTCAGGTACTTGCTTACAGAACACCAAAAAAACAACCAGCAATGAGACTCGCCATGACATATCATTATCAAAACCTCAGATATACAACATAAAGAGAGGATATTCAAAGCAACAAGAGAAAAACAGTCATTATTCTACCAAGAAAAACCTATTTCAATTACTTCAGATTTCTCAATGTAAACTTTAAAGGCTAGAAAAGCCTGGAGCAATATCTTTCAAGCTTTATAGGACAGCAAGTATCAACCCAGGTTGTTGTATCCAACAAAAGTATGCCTAAAAATAGAATTAAAAAAAATTTGAGGAACAAAAGGTATTCCAATTTAAAATAGAATTTATTTCAGGAGAAACATACAAAAACTGTCTTAGGGGACTCTGTGGGTAGGATGGGTGAGGGGCAAGGCCCTGGCCAGCTGGGCACATGCAGCACAAGTGACAAGAAGTTTAAAAACAGCATTTTATAGAATACTCTGTCTCTTTAAATAGGTTAAGGTTTATCCGTCTGATCGGGACTGTGTAATGTGCAAGCTCAACCAGGTCTTGCAGGCCAGGCAGGGCAATGCCATCAGGAGCACTGGCACAGGGACATTCTGGGAACAGGAGATGCCGAGGGCTTCGGACCCAGGAGTGGATGTGGCCAGAGGCTGGTGGGCACTTGACATGTGTTCACAGCAGGGCACCACCAGAACAAAGTCAGGTCGCTGACACACCCCAGTGGGACAAGGAATGGCACGTAAGAAGTTGGGGTGTGCAGAGACCAGGACCAGCTGCCCCATACCCTGACTGCAGTTGGCACTACTTCGGTGACCATGTCCAGGTTGTCCTGGGACCTGTTACCACAGCCTAGCAGTCCCAAGCTTGGCACAAGGCAGCCCTCCTGAGAGGGGCCAACACACGCAGAGGGGTTCCTCCTGACTGGCTTGGAGTGCTCTGGCCTCAAGTCCTGTTCCCTTCCTTTGAAACTGCAGGGCCCCAGCTGCAAGGCCAACGCCTCTGCTGAGTGGCCTCATGACGTGGGAGTTCATGGCACAGACTCTGCTAAGGGGGCCACATGGCACAGAATAACCCTTTGGCATGGGACAGAAGGACACAGATCTCATGATCTTGGAGGTCAGGAATAGAGCTGCCCCTCTCCTCTTGACCCCTCCCCATCCTCACTCTGTGGCATCTCCGATGCCCATAAGACCTTCCTTCTTCCCTCCAGGCCTGAGGGGTATCGTGAGGTAGGCACAGTCACCCACAGTCCCAGCACGACAGGGTGGGATGAAGGGATTGCTGATGGTCCATTCCCAGTAAAAATGTGCAAAAAAAAAAAAAAAAAATTTTAAAAGCATAAAACAAAAGTACTGTAGTATCCATGGAGACAGACAAGAAAGTGACCTTGGGCCCCAGCAGACTCCCCCCACTACCCTGATGCCAAACTCCTGGACCTAGTGCCTGGGCCAGGTGGTCCCGTGGGTCTGGCTCAGTGTGCAGAAGTACAGTTTTTTCATGATCATGAATCCCTAAAGAAATCTGCAACCACTAGCCCAGCATTATAGAAAATACTTAAAGGAATCTTTGAGAAAAGCAGAGACAAGCAGCACCAAAAAACAAAAAGGAAACACCTAAAGAGAAAATGTAACGAAATAAATAAATAAATAAAAGATTGGGAATTGAATCATTTGATTGGTATCCTTTTAAAACCATACTGACTGTCTCATAAAATCTGTGAATCTTCCTCCATAATTAGTATTTTTAATAGCATATAAGTTTGTGAAACATATTCAAAATACAGAATTGGTATAAAATCTTTAAAAATATCTATGCATGAACTTAGGGATGGGTAGGCAGGTAAAATGATAAACCAAATCTGGCAAAATCAGTGAAGTGTCAGTAAATAAGTTATGAAAGTTAAAAATAAATCTGAAATAATGAAGCATGCCACTCTATCTATTGCTTTAAAGTGTAGTCTAGCTATGTGATAGAGACTTAAGTTCATTTAATGTAGCATGTCTCTTGAATGTACACACATTTACTTTCCAGTACTCAGCCAAGAAATATGAAATTTAACTTCTCTTTTTCTTTCTCACATTTTCTAGCCTAATGAATTTCATTGGAATAGTTCTTTTCTTTTGTGGACTGGTTGGTGAGTCATTGTTAAAGAATCTCAACAAATATATAGTAAGATACAGAAAAAAAAGGAACTTTTGGCAAATCACCCCAACAAAGGGCTCTGCTAGAACCAGAGAAGAGGCATCAAGATATGGCCACCTCTGTCCATTCTAGGGGTGGAAAACTTAACTATTAAATGGTGATTTGAGTTGTAAAGTGAGTCAGACACAGAAGATTAAATACGTTAAATATCGCATAGATTCTCTGATTTGGGAAACCCAGAACACAGACATTCTACAGAGCCAAATGAATGTGACAGTGGGAGTTACGGGGGGATAGAGAGGTTATTGGAGGGCCAAAAATGGGGAGGGAAAGGGATTGTAACACTGATGTGGTATGTGTGCGCACAAAATACTCAAGTTCATTGGAAACATTACGTATTGCATTTGCATATATATAAATGGGGGAATAAATCCCAGTGTGTATTAAAAAGAGAGGATAAAGTTCAATCAAGGAAGAATTGTCTGTTTTGTTCCATAACCTTTTGCCATCTTTCAGTAAGCTTCATAATTCCTTGTTCATAGAAAGACCTGTCTTCACTAGAGTAAAACTGAACAAGGTGCTGAATTACAGCCTCAACCTCAATTGAAGAGACTGAAACAAGTGGAAGTATAACGCTGCATCAGCAGACAAGTATGCTGGGTAAGGCAACACATCCCATCCAAGCTCCCATAATTTTTGAGAAGTGATCAAACTTGTGTCTGGTCATAGATTTTGGTGATAGAACACAACTCCTTGACAATTAACAAGCTATGGATGTTTTTGGATGATGGATTCAAACAAACTTTCCAACTGCCAATAGTACACATTCAAATTGACTATTGGGTTCCCTGCTGGGAGCTCCACAAACAAGACATCATTAAAATCTCACCACACTGAGGGTATAACCTTCCTCTGACATTGGTCTGCTTACCATGTTGTTTGAGGCACATCCTCACATTGGGACTAAGATCATTTGCATACCACACTGTTGTAAACAATGCACTTCACGTCAGCAATTATGAGTCATTTCTAAATAGGACTGTTTTCCTCATGTTTAATGAGTACATCCCCAATATTTATATGTGCTATCAAATGAACTTTCTTGAGTTCATGAGGAAACCAAATACCAAGCTTGCATATATATTCCAGCTTCTTCGGGTGGTTGTAAATAGGCCAATAAAGGATGTTCAATGTGCCTGTAATTTCTTGTCGTGTCACCTAAGTTTTGACTCAATCAATGCCTTTATTTTGTGATCACCAACCTCAGTGGTCCTCCCTGACCAAGGAGTGTCACTGAAGTCAAAATGACCAGTATGGAACTTGGTGAAACACTGATGGCCCTGACATTCTCGCAGAGCATCGTCACTGTAAACTGTATGCAACTTTTCAAAAGCTTGACATGTATTCTTCCCTTTATAGAAGTACAACAGTAAATATGGTGAAAATACAGTTTGGTCTTCCATTTCCAACTTTTTACAAAATCTTCAGATCTTAAGAAAATTGCTTAATTTTTTTTAAAGAATAAAGCTAGCACTGTCAGTTCTCAAATGACAAAGCAATAACATAGATGCAAATGATTCTAGCACTTCCAAAAACAATCTAGCATCATCTCTTGCCAAAAAAAAGTATTATGATTTTTCTGACAACCGAGTACATAAGCCACTGTTCAATAATTTCATTCTATATGAGACACGAAAAAGGAGTATTTCACTTTGCACTTCAATTGCACATGGCAATCATATTATCAAACAAAAATAGCCAGAATATACCAACACAGAACTGACAGTTAAAAAAAAAAAAAAAACTCATAAAACCTTGAATCAGGTGCATCAACCAATCCTGGAAGGCTGGATTTCACAAATGAGCTACTATTTTTATTATTTTAACCAGCTTGAGTAGGATTTTCTGAAATTGCAACCTAAAAAAGAATCTATACCAACACACTGTGCTATATAACAAGTTTAATGTGAAGGAAAGGTCAAAAGTTCCTTCCCTATCTATCCAGATGAAAGATAAGTACTATTCAGGAAAACTAGAGACAGTTTAAGAGGAGAGGGGCCTATCATTCCTTCTGATGTCTACCTTCACTCCCACTGGATGCTAATTACTTGCAGTAATGCACT
Organism: Ctenodactylus gundi; assembly: GCA_004027205.1. NCBI lineage: Eukaryota > Metazoa > Chordata > Mammalia > Rodentia > Ctenodactylidae > Ctenodactylus > Ctenodactylus gundi. The sequence continues at coordinate 45,829 of PVKB01004824.1, read as the reverse complement.
CAAATATCTTCTCAACTAAAAATATTGATACCTAAAATTCTCCTTAAAACAGACAAAGAATACTGGAGAAGGCAAGTCAAATGCAACCGACACAATACAAGAAAGAGAAACATCAGGAATTCTTAAAGTTCATTTCTATGATCATAAAAATAAACATAAACATTAGAATGCTAACATGTATTTTAAAAGAATAAAGAAAAAGCTACACCAAAAGAAGGCCGCTCTTAAAGCAATTCTGCTAGGATCAACATGAGTTAAAGTTTTTTCTGACTTCCAGCACAATAAATAAAAGTGGTATATAGAAATACTGTGGTTGAGCATAAGCAAAAAAGGAATACTTTCAATTAGCCATGGAACACTGTCTTCCTTAATTAAATGGATTTGAAATATTGCTGCTTTCATGAAAAAAAGATTCACATCTACAAAATCAATTTGGTACCCATCTGGTTACTCCCTCCACCCCCAATAAACTTCCTGAACAATATTTACTGAACTCTTACCAAAAACCCTTCAGGAACATAACAAGCCATGTTGTGACAATACTGTAAAACACTCAAACAACTTTATCTGTACTACAGGACAGATTAAGAGTCTTTGATAACTAATAGAAATGTAAATGTCCAAGTGGGACTATCAAAATATGCAAGCTGGCATATCTGAACTTTATTTTAAGATTGAAAAACTAGTGCTCAAAGCCTGAGGAAACCTGGTACCATCCAGGTATTCCTTACTTCGCCAGAGTACTTAGTATTTACCCTGGGACCTATTTACCAACTGCACTTACCTTTAATCACTATAACCTAAATTCTCCACAATACACTCATCTTGTTGCTGGTTGTACATATCTTTCTCAAACCGTCAGCACTGCTCTACTCAGGGAATAATATTTGCATAATTTTCTACATCAAAAATCTAGAAATATTACATACTCATGTACTTTGGAAAAAAGAAAAAAGAAAACAACCTTTGGTAGTTCCTTATTAGTGAATTGAAATTAAATTCACTATAAGCTCATTCTTTACCTCCCTCTATTATGCTACCCGAACCATCAGAATCATGAGTATGAGGTGGAGGTATTTCAAATATAGTATCCATTATAAATAGCCAAATCCACAAAATGTTAAGCATTTTTCTACAACTTTTCAAATTGTAACTCTCTGCCATGCAATGAAGCATCATTTTCATGAGAAGCCCAATGAGACCTAAAGGAATGGCATCAGCAGCACAAGAAACTCAATGAAAACTGCAAAAATAGAGAAACAGCTAATTTTCTAAAGTAGAAAGTGGTATATTTAACTAATAACATATTTTTTTCCAACAATGCTTAAACTCATAGACCAGCAGTCCAAATGCCTTGCAAACACTTTTTTTAATACTTTAGATTGAAGATATGCTTTGCTGGCAGAAGTAGAAAAATTTCTAACGAGCACCACACAATGAAATGGCTGTTTCTAACCTCTACTGTGGCATATTACTCCTTCCTGAAAACAAACTTTGGTCAAAACTTTCAAGCAAAATGAAAATTGAAGAGTATAATTGTTACCATGTAAATCTCAGCATTACAACTACTTTGTTTTCTGAAACCCAACTACATATATATATTCCAGTTCATAGATGATAATCAGTTCCATCACCCAAATTTTCTTGAAAAGTACCAATATAAATTCCAACACTTCTCAATGCTTTAAAAACAACAACCAAAAAAAAGATGGTATCATGGGAAAGGAAAAGAAAAAAAAAAAAACCTACCTTTAAACTAGAATCATAGTCTGTGTTCACTTTGAACATAAGCCCCAGTCGTAGATGAATTTCCTTGGCTCGACAAAAGCTGGGATCAACATAAAGCACCTCCTGAAATGCTTTAATTGCCCTGAAAGAATATAGACATAAGATACCTTAACTTTTTAAATGTGCATAAAATTTTGCTTGATAACACAGTAAAGCTCCTGTTTTATGCACTACTGTTTTAAAGGAAATGTCGGTTTTACACACATGGTGTAAGTAAGTGAAGAAAACTGGGAAAGGCACTAAGACTTTTTGTATCATTGTATAACATAACCTCATAAAAAGGCGGAAAGAAACACCATTTATTCAAACAAATAACTTCATGGCTTAATAAAATTGTCAGCATAAATAACAGACTTCAATGGTCCTGTAATTTCTTGAGAGAGAGAGAGAGAGAGAGGAAAGTAGACAGGAAGGTTTTATGTTTTAAAGAGAAAGGATTAATCCTGCTTCTAATCTATTCCATGAAGTCTTCTTAAACTTTATATTGTTGTATTTTATATTTAAATTTATACACCATCTGTATTTTATCTTTTACACTGTGTGAGATAGAAGTCAGTTAGTTTCCTATAGCCAATACCCAATACCCCCCGAGCAACTGGTAGAAAAGTCCTTCCTTATCACTCCAAGCTCTACAGTGCTATTTTGCCCAAAGAACCTTATTTCAGGTTTTTTGTTTCATTTTACTTTCCTTGATTCATCATCTTTGCTTCAAATTAATATACTGTATGTTTCATAAAAATTTTGATTACCATGAGAAGAAATTCAGGAACATGTACAAAGGGACACTTACCACCAAATACATTTTCATATTGCTTAATCTGATCATGTAAATGTGTTATCTACTGAACAATGAACATTAAAATGAATTTGCAATTTTATAACATCAGATACAATAGTATATTAGAAATCATTTTAAATCCCTACATGTTTTAAAGTTTTTCCCAAGAACAAGAAAATATATTCTTTGCAAAGCTTTATTAACAACTAGCTATACTCCTATAGGTCCTTAAAGGTAGCTATATTGAATTTCACATTCTTCCCAAATAAAATGTGCCTTCATTTTATATGTGAAAGTTCAAAATATCAGACCATAAAACGTTTTAGTAAACTCTTACTTTGATAGATTCACGCATGTGTACCTTTCATAAACTATGGAAACATACATGTTTACCGTAGAATTAATAGCTTATGACAGGACTTGACTAGAAGAGCCAGGTAACCACATGTTAGGTGAGTTTTTTTCCAAGTGGGTAACATATACATGTACTTGATTATCTGATATGTATAAGCTTTAAGCTAGAAGGGGGTTGTCAAACAAAAGCAGGAATGAGCTGTGTGGGAGGTCGGGGTTACCATGCGCATTCAAAGGTGGCTTAATATTTCTCTCAATTATTGTGTGAACACATGTGGCAGAAGACAATATACACGTCTCTGGAAGGCATCAAAAAAGTTAGCAAGAGGGCTGGACACATAGCTCAGTGACAAAGTATGTGCTTAGCATACATGAAGTCCTGTGTTCACTTCTTAACATTGCCCCTCTCCCCAAAAAAGATTAGGATAGACAACAGCAGCAATATGTGCTGCTAATTAAAAAATGGTATGACTGGGAAAAGATACACAGGAACTTCTTGCAGCTTCTGTAGTAATGACAACGTTTATTGCTTGACTCAGGTGATTGCTATATGAATGTTTATTTTATACCAACCTGTTACAATGTACACTTACTTATGCACTTTTCTTGAAGGTTACTTGACAGTTAATAAAAATTGTGGGCTGCTCCTCATAATGTCCTAATTAACCTTGCCTTATGACATAGGCCAGAAAACAACTGAAAGGAATGAATGGGTCAGAGATAAGTAATGTCTACGTGTTCCTATTAAAAAAAAAAAAATCCTCAGACATGAGAAACAGGTATGAAAGCACAAGACGGCGAAAGAGAGAGAGTGTGTGGGGGGTTGGGGGGAGGGGGCAAAGGTTACTCAAAGAAGGGAAGAAGGAACACAAAACCTCAGTGACAAACCCTCAGAAGAAATATTTCCTCCTCAGTTCTAGTTTCTATTCTCGCCTTTTCCCCCAAAGTTAGCATCTGCCGATGCTCTCTCTCCACGGTGCCTTTGGTACGGATATCATAGTCTCTATCACTTGGTTCAAAATGGGACATGAAAGCAAAGAACATGGGTTTCTTGTACCTAAGGGATACACAACTATTAACCTATAACAAAAATACACACTTAGGCTGAGTTCATATTTACTCTGTAAGTTCTTTTCAAATAGCCCAGGACAATGCCCTAATCATCAAGTTCTGCTTGTTGCTATTTCAAAATGTATTTCAAATTTAATGCCTTGCAGACCTAATGTTTAGTAGTCCATTACTAGATTACTGAAAAATTCCTTAAGGACTTCCCCACTCTTGTTCTGGCTCGCTTCATTTGTTCAAATATGTGACTCTTGTGAATGCATAAAAACCATCATGCTAGCAATTTAATAATCACATCTCCATGTTGCATATAACATCTGTGAGCAGTATCTATACAACTCCTTTCCCAGTTATGTCCTATAACTGCTCCTCCTCAGCTATGAACTGGCTTGTCTCAAGATATTCTTTACGCAAATCCAGCTACACTTAGTCTTCACTGCTTCTCCTTACTGTATTCCCCTGGTCTGACACAGTTTGATTCTTCAGCTTCCCCCTAAATGTATTAGTATCTTCCAGACTCACTACTCAACCACATGTACCAGTTACATTTTTCCTGTTAATGAGCAGTTAAGTCCACTCTACAGTTAAGTCCTGTTATTTTCTACATATTGGTAGCCTTAAGTAATGTCCACATTACTTTTAATATTCTAAACAATACAGCAAAAAGCTTAACAGATATCAGATGATGCCATCGCCCTGACAATTAATGAGACCTCTTACGGGGGAGGAGGTACTCTAAAATCTTTTCAGTCATAAGTTCCCCTCACCTAACACAAAAAATACATTATTCAGTCTACTCCCTACAGCTTAGTTAAAAGACAATAAAGAAAGATCTTTAGGATAGAATAGACCCTTACCCAGCTACACAATAAAAACCCCTAGACACTGAGTTGCACAGGCAACCCAGGTCCCCTTTCTAGCTAGCAGAAGCTTTACCCTATCTTTCTTTCCCCTTTTGAAAGTTTCCCCATAAAGCCTTTTCTACACACACACACACACACACACACACACACACACACACACACACACACACACACTGCATTCTAATTTTGGCTGTCCTTTTACTTTACTGCATTTATATCTCACCAAAGCCACGTAAGCAGAACATTGTTTCTCCAGTACAAACTAGACTAAATTACCAACACATATAATGTGCACTGACTTCAGAATCCTGGCACAATTTTGGAATAAGAAAAATAACTATCAAAACATGTAAAATACTTTTCATGGCATAACGCATGGAAAAATTCATAATTTTCAAACACTTAAAGGCAAACTTTTCTACTACAACAAAAAGTACAAATTGCTGTGAATGAGATTATCAGCATTTTTAAATTATAATCTGAAAAATATAGTTTTATGCCATCACTACTAAATAACACTATTTCCAAAAAGTACATGTGCTGAATATATATGAAACCAATATTCATTAATAAAGTTTCTAGAAAGTCATTTTTAAGTAAAAAAAACTAAATGCTCCATGCATACTCTTAATACATTTGGACACTAATAAAATGTTAGCTTTTAGCTAAGTCCGGAAATTTCCCTTAGGTATATATAAGGGGTAAATGAACTAATTCCACAAAGTTTTATATTGATTGGAAGAATATTCTAGCTCTGAATCACTAATAACATACATATATACAGCGCATGCAGGCTTCAATATATGTGTTTTCAGGAATTCTAGGGTTCTTTTTAAGTGGGACAATCAGACTTGAAGAAATAATGAAAAATTTGGGTAGATAAGATTTGAAAAGGTAAAGACAGAGAAGTCAGATCAAACAGTAAGTGGCACAAATAGTCACAGTGGCAAAATCTTCTAAGTTGTTTGAGAAATGTTAATACAGTGTAACTAGCACAAAAAATATAGTTGGGTGGAGCAATGAGTTGGCAGCATGACTTGAAGTTAAATCAGAAAGAACTTTAAACATGAGTATAAGTTAGAAAGACTACACACTTTACTCACATTAGCTTTCTATCACTTCTCCCAGTTCTTTTGCCTTCTCCAAGATAGTCTTCATTTCACCATTCCTGACATTTTAAGATTTATGGTTTTATCCATAATTTTAATTTTCCAGAAGCTTAATCAAAACCATTTCAATTTTTCTGTGACACATTGTCACTAGCAAGCATGATTTTAAGAGAACTCAGTTAAGCTTGCCATGTGATTTTTTAAATAGAAATTTACACACAAACTCGGCAAACTTAACATCAACTGTTTTACTTAGGTAGGAATAAACTTTCAGTCTAAGAGTTTGTTTATTATTATTGTATCTCAAAAACATATCAGTGGACATTTTTGGTGTCTTTTTTCAAACAGGGTCTCATAGAAACCATCTACTTGCCCAGGCTGGGCTCAAATTTAAGATCCTCCTTCCTCAGCCTGCCAGAATTATGAGAATACAGGCGTGTACTGCCATGGCTGGCAAATACTAGACTCAGAGGAATGACCAATTTATAATACTAATGAGTGGTACAGTGTTATGAAAATGAATCCTAAAGAAACTTAACTTGTTTTAACATTTCTGTCCTTGTTAACTCATTCATCTTTATTCTCCTAGTTCTTTTTTATGTCAACATAATAATGATCACTACATATCCTTATCAAGATAACTTTGGAAGCCTAATTTCCAAAACCCTATGCCTGCAGCACAGAACTGTTCATCCATTTACCACCAAAACATCATTCTGATAGTGACCAATGGGAAGAAAACAAGAGGTTATAAGCCAAGATAGATGAAGAGCATTTTTAGGACAATATATTTAGGAATACGGCTACAATTTGTACTGGGAATAATATTTTCTGTCTCTATTATGTTGTCAAAAAGCTTTATTTTTTTCTTTCAGATATCTTTTTTCTGTCAGTCTACCTTTTCTTTCTTTTTTTTTTTCTTGTGTGATTTTTGCTTCTTCTCACTCTACGATAGAGGTTCCTTTCAAAGGACAAGGATAAGCCTAAGAATTTGCCATCTTTGGGGCCTTGGGGATGCTGAGCACATGCTGGTCTATCACTAAGCTATATTCTCCAGCCTTTACAATTCTAAAAACCTAAGGTGTATCGGTACATCTGGGAGAACAATTTAGTCATTTCAAGAGATGAATTACTGCAAAATGCAGACTCAGTACACTAAAATATTCTGTACTTATTACATACACATTCTCACACACAAGCAAAAAACAAACTAAACTAAAACAACTATTTACTAGTAACAACTAGGCGTTAGTTTTATGTCAACTTACCATTGAAATGCATTGTAATGGAAGTAGACCAAACCAAGACCGTATAAAAAGGCAGCATTCTATAAAATAAAAGGAAAAAAAGAGACTTTTAGGTAAAGCATGGATATCTAATGAATTTGATGTTATCAACATAAAATAACAGATCCAAGATGTTTGAACTATTATACATTACAACACATTTACAATATATTTGTAAACAGTAAAATAACAGTGAGTGAGTAAATGGCACAGACCCCAATCAACCAATATATCTGGGTTTCTATTTAATCAAACCTGCCCTGCAATTAAGAAAATTACCCACAATGTTTTTAAAAATACAACTATATCTTACTTTCTATTACTTGCATCTGCATTCTTTCTCTGGTTCTGCTTCTTAAACTGCTTTTAATTTTATGTCTATTATAGCCAAGAGAAAAGTTAAAAGGCAAATGAAATGGGCAACATAAATCTAGAACAAACCTCTGCATTTGGGGGGGTGGGGCGATCACATGACAAAAGAACACCTAGCAGTTACCTTTTTTGGGGGGAGGGGGTCCGCAGGCCCAGTCCGGTCCTAAACTCAGTAGGGAGCCCAGACTGGCCTTGTACTCATGGGAATCCACCTGTCTCAGCCTCCTGGGTGCTGGGATTACAGGTGTGAACCACCATGCACACAGCTTATGTAGTGCTGGGGAATCAAACTCGGGTATTTAGCGCTTGACTTCATTCCTCCAGCCCCAGCAGTTACATTTTGAAGTTTAACAATCTCTAACTCCTTTAACGGTACCAAATTTTACCCCAGCTTCCAAAATAGAAACTATCGAAGGAAGGAAGGAAGGAAGGAAGGAAGGAAGGAAGGAAGGAAGGAAGGAAGGAAGGAAGGAAGGAAGGAAGGAAGGAAGGGAGGGAGGGAGGGAGGGAGGGAGGGAGGGGTGTGGGGGAGGGAAGAGAAGATGAAGAGGGAGGTAGGGGCATGCAGGCAAATAAATAAATGGCTAATATGTTGTACCAAGCAAATCTTTAATTCTGCTTTAAAGTAAAGCTCCCAAAAACAAAAGTAAAGCTTTCACAGTGACTCCTGTGAAAAACTTCACTAAAATTCTAAATTTTCAACTTTAAAAAGTTCTTTCATATCTAAAACACTAGAAATTTTTACCTATTATTATATTAAAATGCTTCTTGCCATACTGTCTTCAGTTGCATTTTCCAAGAAACAGACCCTCAGACAAACATTTTAGTACTAGGAGTTTATTTGAGAAGTTATCCTAGGAAACACCAGTAACGGAGTAGAAAAGCAAAGGAGGAAAGAATGGAAACCAAAATGCATAACCAAACTGATTATGGCTGGGGGTAACTGGGACTCAGTCCTGCTGGGGATCTCTGACAGACAGTGCAAACATTCCTCATAATTATCTTGCTCTAGGTATGAATGAGGGAACTAGGGTACTTATCACACAACTGTTATCAGTCACTGATTTGAGAAAAATAACGCATGGTGCTTAAGTCTAAAATGTAAATAGATGGATGAACATTTTTGGCACGGTTTTATTTTTTAAATACTAAAATTTGTTCAAGTATTACATTGTGCATTTCCTTTGAATTCTAAGTACCTTGCTGGAAAGCACATTATAAAATGTAATAAATATGGTAATTTAATTTCATTAGGTCCTCATTACCCCAAATTTTCCAAACAAGAGTATATGGGATAGGAATATTCACAAATTTAGGGAAAAGTCTCAAACAACATCTATTTCAAAAATTCACATTTTGTTTGGTTGTTAATTTTTTTGAGGGAGGGACTGGCTTTTTTGTATTATTTGTTTACTTTTGTGGCCCTGGACATTGAGCCAAGGTCTTCACACTGAAATACATCCCCAGCCTGTTTTTTTTTTTTTTTTTTTTTTTTGGAGGGGGGATGGAGCGGGGGGTGAGGGGGAGACTGGGTTTCACTAAATTGCTCAGATTGTGCTCGAATTTGTAATCCTCCTGCATCAGCCTCCTGGAGTACTGGCATTACAGGCCTGTGCCATCAGACCCAGTTAGCTGGAACTATTTTTAATCAGCATCACTCATTTATATTTCACCCATGAAATGAATTTGAGTATTTACTTGGTGCCAGGGCAAGCCAAACTGAACATATTTTTCTCTACTCTCAAAAATCATGCAATCCTAGGGCGTGGGAAGGGAGGCATAGAGATTTAGTTTAATCAGAATCATGAACTGTTCTACCTAGAAAGTCAACATTTGATTGACAACTGTCTTCTTGGGGGTACCTAGGGGAAGATAGAAAGGAAGGGAGCAAGGCTTGAGTAACAAGAGAAGATGGTGTTTGATGCAAATATGAGTTTATTGAGGGGTATTTCTCCTTTCAGAACACATCCTACACTCTCCCCTTTATAAGAGAGGCCCCCGCCAATTAAGCTGAGTAGAGGAAAAGGTACTTTTGTTCTTCTTCTGTAGTAAGAACAAAACAGACATGAGTCCCTATCTTCAATGAGTTTAATAATCTAAATATCAGATTGTGATTACTACACTGTAAAAGATTATGAAATCAGTGCCTAATAGTGCATGCCATGCTACAAACTCTTAAATTTAATGAAGTATAGGAAAAAAACAAGAAAAGCTAGTACTTGGGTACTATATCTCAAGGACAGGAAGGAATTAAAAATGAGACATCTTAACCAGAGGTTCTAAGTCACACACATCTACTGAAATGGTAACCTTGAGATATGAACTGCTGTTATGTCCTGAAATACAAGCATTAACTCTCAAAATAAAATATCAACATGCTAGTTCACAAAAATGTTAAGCGTTCCTATGGAGAAACATGAATTTATGCACAAGGACAAACTGTATAAAAGCATTGAAATGGCAATATGAGTTTAAATTTGATGTAGTTATTCTTTAATCTATTATAGAGTAGTTTTCTGGGAGTACATTATTTATAAAATACACAAAAGGTTCCCCCTGCCACCACCATCCATAAAGGATAGCTTCCAAAGTCCCCTAGGGATTCCTAAAACTGTGGATTACGTACTAAACTCTACATATACTATGTTTTTAATACATACATCTATGATAAAATTTAATTTGCAAATTAGGCAGAGTAAAAGATTAGCAGCAGTACTAATAATCAAGAGAGTAACTACAGGAATATGCCAATATGCATGTATTTGTGTATCTCAAAATGTGATTTTTTAGCCAAGCTCAGTTACACAGTCCTATAAACCTAGCACTCTAGGAGGCTGAGACAGGAGGATTACCAGTGTAAGCCCAGCCTGGGCAGCTTATTAAGATCCTGTCTCAAAATCCAAAGCAAAAAATGGGCTGACCATGGTAGTTCAGTGTGAAGGCCCTGAATACCACATAATAATGATGATATTATTATTAATAAATTTGTTTTAGAGCATGCATGCCCAATCTGAGGCATACTAAGTTTTTTGGCCTTTTTTGTTGCTGCTTTTTGAGTGAAGAGAAACTATCCTGGAGGATATATAAAATATATAATAACTTTTAAAACTTCCTTTTAAATTTTTTAAGGGAGAGGGGGGTAACTGGAGATTGACTCCAGGGCTTTTACGCTGAGCTGTATCTCCAGCCCATTTTATATGTTTAATTTTAAGACAAGGTCTCATTAAGTTGCCCAGGTTGGGCTTGAACTTGAAGATCATTCTGCCTCAGTTTCCCAGAGTGCCAGAATTACAGGCCTGGACCACTAGAGGCATGGGCAAGGGGAAGGGAGGGAATCTTAATTATTAAAGGAAGACAAGGGCAAAAGCACTGCTAGCTTCAAGTTGGACATGCCTGCTTAAGACAGTGTGTGTCTTTACGCTGTATACACATCTAGCTTTATCAGATGCCTTGTGGTATTGCCAGAGTACCGCAGCTAATCTATCCTGCAATGTTTTATACTCTAGGGCCTCCCGTGCAACTTTAGCAATGCAGGCTTATTGAGCACAAATGAAGACTTGCTTTGAACAGTGCCCTTTTCTCCTTCATCAACTGTGACTCAATTGGAAATAATCTCAGCAAGTTTTTCATGAGCTTCTCCAGGAATTTTTGTGTTTTCAGCCGACAGATACCCTTCAACCTGTGTGACCATGTCTTGTAGTAAATGGCTTGGTGTTGTTGCTCTTTTCGGGTGATTCCTTGTAAAGTCTTTGTATGGGCTCAATGCTTTCTGAACCAACACGTGGTCATCAATCAAATATGATAGGAGGAGGGGAGGGGACTGAGCCTAGGGCCTTCACTCAAAACTGTATCCCCAGCCCATTTTTTATTTTGTTGTTGAGGCAGGGTCTCACTGAATCACTAACTTCTCCAGGCTGGCTTAAACTTGTGATCTTCCTTCCTCCGTCCCTCAGAGTTCTGGGATGATGGGCCTACACTGCCAGACACAGACCAGATATGATTTTCCAATCATATCTTCTACCCACAAATTTTATGTCTTACCCATCTTAAGTAACTACTTACTATGCACTGACAGCGGCTATAACGTCTGTTTGTGATGTAACAGCAAAGTTAATGCGAATTTCTTTTTTCTTCTTTACATGGATGCATTCTTATCAAAGATCACAAAAACCTTGGCATAGGATACATTTTTTCTTTCCTTATTAATTAAAACAAGAAGTTTCACCTCTTTACTTAAAAGAAAGACTTTATGGCCCCTTCTCTGGCATATCCAAATTGCCAGCATCACTACTCTTGTGCTGCTGACTCATTGTTTAGTAAAGTGAGGGTTACATGAACACAAGCACTGCACTATTAAGACAAATGATCTGATAATCCAGAGAGCTACCAAGTAACTAACAGGTAGGAAGTATATACAATGTGAATACACTGAACAAAAGTAACCCCTAGCAGAATGTAGGGATACGGTTCAAGATCTCAACACACTATCAGAACTGTATACAATTTGAAATTTATCAATTACTTATTTTGGGAATTTTCAATTTGATATTTCAGACCATAGATTACCATAGGTATCAGAAACCATGGAAAGCAAAATTACAGATATAAGAAGACTACCATAATCCTGCCTCAATGAAAATCCTTAGAGGCAAGAGCAACTACTTCAAGGTCAATGAACCATAGCATACCCATCATTTATGGTTATCACAGCTGAAGTGAGTAGTTATAACAAAGATCATCTGGTTACAAAACTTAAAACATTTAACTGGCCCTTTGCAAAAGAAGGCTGTCAACTTCTGATCTACACCATATTATAGTACCTGTTACAACAGCAAACTAAGATACAACCTGATTAGATTACTATCAGTTTATAATGAAAGTTCTTCTAAATAAAAGATGTGGCTCATTATATTAGTAGTTTCCAATACCAGAGGCCTTGGTGGTGTTTCCTCTGAAGTTGAAATTATGTAAGATTTACTCTTTCTAGCCTATAAGACAATAGTATTTTTTTTTTAAATAAGTTAAGGACTGCAGAGAAGGCACTGTTGTTTCTCAAGTTCTCAAGTTTCCCACACTACTTCCAAATTGAAGGAAAGGGCATTAAGAGTTCTACTCTTTTCAAGAACATTTCTATGTAAAAGTAGGTTGGAAAAAGTAATATACAAGCAGTGAACTGTAGAGCACGAGATAAAATTAAAGACTAGCAAACTTATATTATGTACTTCCCATGAAATTTCAAATTTATGAAACCCCATGGAAAACACTATTTGTTGGCTGACCAACAACTCCCATAGTTCCTGAACACTCATAATGAGAAAAACCTGATGTTATGACACAATTTCACTCACTGAGACAAGCAGAGCTTACCATAAGGTTTCTAGAAAAGCTGTTGTTACATTCTTTTTATAAATGTCTGTTTTTCTTTTCTCCTTCTGTTAGTATGTCATAGTTACCAGAGAACAGCTCAGCAAAACGGTATAATTACTTCTAATCAAAAAAATCGATAATCAACAGTTATCTAAATTGACATTCCCTAACCTATACTAGGGAGTTGCCAGATGGGGTAAAGACTGACTCTTAGAACTGAGAAGTGGGAATTCAGATGTCTATGAACAACCAAAAGCCCAAACAGAAAAGGTAGGGGCTGGAGGAATGGCTCAGCAGTTAACATGCTTACCTAGCAAGCACTAAGTACTTGTGTTCGATTCCCCAGTACCACTTAAGCCTAGAGTAGTGGTACACGCCGATAATCCCAGCACTCGGAGGCTGAGACAGGAGGACTGTTGTGAGTCCAAAGCCAGCCTTGGCTCCACAGTGAATTCAGGACCAGCTTGGGCTTACAGACGGGGACCCTGCCTCAAAAATACAAAAAGCCAGAAACTACAGAGACAACAATAAGATGCCTACCTGCAGGAAAAGAAGAAATGAATAGGAAAAGCAGAGGATTTTTAGGGCAGGGATAATATGCCATATGATAGTATAATAGTCAATATATGTCTTTAAATATTTTTCTTAAACAATGTAATGTACAACACCAAGATTGAAGCCTACCAAACTATGGACTTCAGATGATAATGATGTGTCAACTAGATTAATGGCTGGTAACAAAAGTACCACCCTGTTGGGGATATTGATAAGGGGAAAGGTGTGAAAGCAGGGAGGCATGAGAAATCTTTGTATCTTCTCTATTTTGCTATAAACCTCAAACTTCGCTCTGAAAAGAAAACAAGCCAGCCAGTCAGCAAATCAGTGTGCCTATCTGCCCACCCACCCAAGAAAACCTTCCTTACTTTTCTACTGACACCCTAAACCAATACTACTGACATTTCTTTGTTAATATAAAACATTCACCTCTGGTTAGACAGTTACTAATCAAAACAACTCTCAAGTGTAGGGTAAAAAACTTTCTCTTTTCTCTTGTTAACTGTCTATACTCATTAAGACCCACGTTCGAAGAACAAAAAGTATTTCCACTTCATAGTGACAAACAAGTATCAATCTTGTGCAAAAAGCAAACTGGGCAAAACTTGGCATGGCAATCATGAACAAACCATGAATTTAAAGAAAATCAATAAGCTAGTCACCTCATTTGGGAACAGAGGTAATTCTATGTACGTTGATTTGGATGCTCTGGGGTTTTTTTTAGGAGGAAAAATCAGACCTTTACCTTAAGAACATGCAGCAGTAAGCAGAACTACTGAGAAGATGACTGTTTCCCAGACACAGGAAGGGAAGGTGAGATGAATAAAAGAATGTTAGCATAATTGATATTTAACTTCCAAAACTTTAATGAGACAAGATCTAAATTGTGCAAAGACTGATCAAACCATAAAGTGAATGTTTAAATTTCTAAAAACTTCATTACAGTAAAAGACACATGTGCTCTACCTTGCTTCAAACAGATTTATGCTATCATTCTTGCCACTTTCTGAAGCAGCTCTGGAAGTTCTTTCAGGTCTTTATGAGCTATAATCAAAAATACTATTGTTGAGTGCCATCCAACAGAAATGCATATTCATGTATCTTCCTCCACCCCTTCAGCAGATCTGGCACCTATGACTTCAAGCTCTTCCTTAAAGTCAAACTGGCCATGAAAGGTAAACACTCTAAACTGACTGAGGACATCAAGGTAGCCATTACAATGCAACTAAAGACACAGCTGCTCTAGAAAAACTGACTAGATTCTTACAAAATATTGTTATAATGTTGCCAATTTAGGAGTGGGAACAATACCTGACTGTAACCACTGCCAATAAGTATCACCAATAATCATCCCTGTGCAAGTGGAACGGGAGGAAAGGGAGGATTGAATCCAGGACCTTCACTTTTGAGCTACATCCCCAGACTGGCCTCAAAATTTTAATCTTCCTGCCTTAATCTCTTAGAATTCTGGGTGTACAGGACTGTGTATCACGAGACGTGGTCCAGCAATGACCTTTAACTAGAGACAATATATTTTTATGCTGGGATATTATTATTAAGAAATAAACTCATGCCAAACTATTAATATACGTGGTGAGGGAAGACTCCCTATCCCTCCCAAAGCACCCCCACCCCGTGCCATGGAGGGCTCACAGACGTAGCAACTGGCTACCCTACAAGGTAATCCAGGGCAGCATCTAATGTAGTTACCAAAACAAAAAGTGAACTGGGGCGATGGAAACTTTAGAAAACAGCCTCAATGGAACAACTCCTCTTACCTGGCTCATATGAACTGCCAGACAAAGAACCACGCCATTTTTCAGTTTCAGAAGCCCCTCCAAGCTCATGAACAGCTTTCCTGTCTCTTTCTCTTTCCCTTTTTCCAAAATCACTCAAGAAAGTGACCTTTCCATAAGCTGGGTGTGGTGGCGCATGCCTGTAATCCAAGCACTCGGGAGGCTGAGACAGGAGGATTGTCATGAGTCGAAGGCCAGCCTGGGCTCCATAATAGTGAGTTTAGGACCAGTCTGGCCTACAGAGAGAGAGACTGTCTCAAAAAAGAAAAAAAAAAAGAAAAGAAATGAAAGTGACCTTTCCAGGGCTGGAAGAATTGCTCATTGGTTAAAGCCCTGAATTCAATTCCCCAAGGCCACATAAACTGGGTAGGGTGGCATATGCCTGTAATGGGAGGGTGAGACAGGAGGATTGCTGTGAGTCCAAGGCCATTCTGGGCTATAAAGCAGGACCCTGTGGGAGGGAGGGAGGGACCCTGTGGGAGGGAGGGAGGGAGGGAGGGAAGGAGGGAGGGAAGGAAGGAAGGAAGGAAGGAAGCAAGCAAGCCTGGTCTGTTAGGACTCCAGAAAATTGGTGTTTTTGTCCAAACACTCCAATAAGTGATGAAGGTATTACAAAGCCCCAGGCATAAATTTCCAAGTGACTTCTGGCTATCTCCACCTGCTACACATCCTGTGAATATGTAAAACTACACTGATCATACAATGAAGATGAGTATGATGCCCTCCAATGATAATGCTGATTTTTACACAGCGGTAACCATTTCACCAGTTGACCAAGTAAAAAATGGTCAACTTTTCTTCTCTTACCTCTAAAGGACCATGCTCATTCTATTTACAAAGCTTGTTTTACAACTAGACATGGCAGTACACCTGTAATCCCAGTACTCTGGGAGGCTGAGGCAAAAACTTTGCAAGTTCAGGCCGAGTACAGGTGAGTTCCTATCTCAAAAAAAAAAAAAAAAAAAAAAAAAAAAAAAAAAAAAAAAAAAAAAAAAAAAAAAAAAAAAAAAAAAAAAAAAAAAAAAAGGCAGAATGAATGAATGAATCTATGGCTCAGTGTGAAGATCCAAGGCTCAATGGGAATAGATACCCCTTTCACAACCTAAAAGTCTTTGAATTTATTCCCCCTCCATTCCTGTTTCCTTTCTTCAGGTTATTTGGACCTCAACTTTATCAATCTCACTTATTTCAACAGTTTTCTAACTCAACTATTCTAGTCTGTCCATCCATTTCTTCCCATTATAATCTGTATCCCCAGCCAAGTAGAGGAGCTTTCAAAACCTCAAACATTGCACTTTCTATTAAACTTCTATGAAGACTCCATAAAATACAGCCTGATTTTCTAGGTATAATTATTTTGAGACAGTGTCTCTCTCTGTAGTCCATGTTGGACCTAACTCATTTGAAGTACAGGTTAACCTTGAATTCACAACAATTCTCCTACCTCAGATTCCCAAGTGCTGGCATTACAGGTGTGTGCCACCACGCTTGGCTTACATGATGCTGGGAAATCAACTCAGGGCCTTGCACTTGGCTGGGCAAGCAATCTAAGTGCTGTGCTATTCCTCTAGCACCAATAAAGCTGATTTATAAGGACCCCTGTTTGTGTCTCTTGCATAATTTTCCACCATTTCAGTAAAGACAAGTAACATGCAGATCTATGAATAAAAGAATATTTTATTCTTGGACATTTCTATGATTTTAGCTATACTATGCCACTGTGGGTAAAGGCCTTTACTTAGCCTCAACAATAACCTCTGAAGAATGTGAATCAGGGGCTGGAGGAATAGTACAATGGTTAAATTAAAGCTCTTGCCTGGCAAGCACTGAGGCCCTGGGTTTGATTCCCCAGCACCGTATAAACTAGGTGTGGTGGCACACACCTATAATCCTGGCACTGGGGAGGCTGAGGCAGGAGGATTGCAGTGAGTTCAAGGCCAGCCTGGGCTACAACACTGAGTTCAGGATCAGCATGAACTGGACAAGAGGGCCAGACTTTGTCTCACCAAAAAAAAAAAAAAATAATAATAATAATAATAATAACGGGGATCATGTGTCTGCTAATCGTTTCCTGTATGCCACCCCACCTCCACCTGCTAGTTATAGAAATGATGGATAAAAATATAGGAATATGCCCTATCTTGTAATTTTGAATATGGACCCCACCTGTATAAACAATAATTCTAATCAGCCATTGTCTAAGTTTCCCTTTACCGTCTGAAATTCTGTATTCATGATTATCTGCCCTAAGCATTTTCCTCCTTTGTTGTACCTTTTCTTTTCTCCAATAAACATGGAAGAGACCTCAGCTCTTGGCCAAATTCACCCCCTCCTTCAGGGGGTAGGTCTATAGTCACCTGCAGATTTTTCTTAGTCCCTTAGATGGGCTTTGAGCAATTCATGTCTTCATCCTTAGTCCTGAAACATGACATGCCTCCTCTGAAAAAAGGTATTGCCATCTTTCCCCATAGTTGGCATTTGGGAAATTGAAATCCACATAAATACAACTTTCTTCTAGAAGTATTAGCTGGCACCTTCACAAACCCAAAGACAACTGTGTTCTGATACTTATTTCCCCAAAGAATACTCCTCTATTATACAGATATGCTATTGACCTCTTACACCAGAACGTAAGTCTGTAATGATAGAGACAGAATCCAAGCCATCTTTCGATCCATATGAGAAAGTAACTGGCATACATGTTTTGTTTTGTTTTTTGTTTGTTGAGATAGGGTCTTGCTCTATCGTCCAAGCTGGTTCTGAACTCACTATGCAGAACAGGTTGGAGCCGAGCTCAGGTTCTTGCACTTGCTAGGAAAGCACTCTAACCACTGAGCAACAGCCCCCAACACCTAGCTACACATGCTTTTATCAAAAACAAAAAAATTATTCTGTGCTGACCCAGCTTCTTCTGAGTGATTTCAATAATTTAACTGAAACTACTTTTTAAATAGTTAACAGGTTGTTCCTATTTATAATGATACAGCAAAGCAGTGGCTAAAGCTCATTACATGCATTATTCTCAAAATTGGACCACTGAGGCAGAATTTCTGAATCCAAAACATATGCAAAACATTCAAAACAAGCATGAAGTCAGACTATATAGATGTTATTAAGCTCAAGAAGGAATTTCAGTAATTATTAGCTTTAAGACTCATGAAGCAAGTTAACTGATCTGAGTCTCAATTCCTTCACCTTTGTAAAAATGGAGAAAGCATCTATTAACAGGATTCTTCTCAGCTGCCAGAAATATACATGAAATACTTAAAATACTGCATACATGTTAAACACAGTGTATCTAACATCACCAAAAAAATAGCATGCAGTAATCAGCCAAACAGTACACATTATATATAAAGGAGCTTAAGTAGAAAAAACAAAAAATTCTAGACTACTCACAAATTTTACAGTCTCATATAACCAAAGGATTTCAAAACTACTAACCTACTACTACCTGGAAACAGTCTGAACGACTCAGGCAAGGAGCTTGGTATAGCTGTAAGTTGCCACAGTTGATATTATTAACTTTATAAAGGGGGTAGAATAATAGCACAGTGGTTAGAGTGCTTGCCTAGCTAGCAAGCAGAAGGCCCTGGGTTCAATCCCCTAGCACCGCATAATCTAGGTGTGGCAGTGCACACCAGTTATCCCATCACTCGAGAGGCTGAGGCAGGAAGGTTGCCCTTGAGTTTGAGACCAGCCTGGGCTCCATAGTGAGTTCAGGACCGCCCTGGACTATGGAGCAACATCCTGTCTCAAAAAAGTATAAAGCAATAGTAGGAATGCTATCAAACCTTTAATTAGAGCACAGCTGGAAGGTGCTGAAACAATGAAAATAGCTGACAGGTATAAGGGACTAAGGAAGTCCATTTATGTAGATGAGCCCCAGATAAGGTAGTTATCTTTAATTTCCTCAAAATGTGTGCCTAACGTTTTGGCTTCTCTGAGCAGCACTGAGTGAAGAGGAATTGTCTTGGTCCACGTACAAAATATATAATTAATGTATATTTGACAAAAATTTTTATTATAACTATTACTGCAATAACAAAGCAACAACAACAAAAGAAGGTAAACAACCTACAGGACACAGATCAAATACACCTGACTGTAACCACTGAGAGCTTCGTTCCTTCCACCCACTCTCTTTTCTCCTTTTGCCCATCCATCTTTCCTTCCTTCCACCCCTCCATCCTTCTGCCAATCCATCCATACTTCTTCATCTGTCCTTCACTCCATCTGGTTCTGTCCATTCTTCCTTCCACCTGTCTGTTCTTCCATCTGTTCTTCCTCTTTTCCTTTCTTCCTTCCTTCCTTCCTTTTTCTGAGACAGGGTCTCCTTGTATAGTCCAGGCTGGTCCTGAACCTTCTATTTAAGGGGGGTTTGGAGGGCTGGAACTTGAACTCAGGGCAATCCTCCTACCTCAGCCTCCAAGTGCTGGGATTACAGGCATGAGCCACTACACCCAGCTTATGTGGCACTGGGGAACTGAACTCAGGTACTTAGCACTTGCTGGCAAGCACTTTTAACAACTGAGCTACTTCTCCACCTTTCATCTTTTTTCCCCATTTTATTGATATGTTTAAGTGCAAAATTTAAGGTTTACAATGAAGGTGAGCATTTTGTGCACATACATATCTTGCGAAGTGACAAGGACTTTCCCCGCTCTCCTTTTGTCCTTCCCCCTACCCACTCCTCCAGTCCTCCCCATCTTACCCTTTGTTTTTTCACTTTAAGTTCCATGAGATAGTTGTGATCTGGGTTTCTCAATATCAGAGAGACCACCTTTCTTCTTTCTAAAGACAAAGTTTCACTGTGTGGCCCAGGCTGGCCTCAAACTCACAGCAATTCTCTTGCTTCAGCCTCCAGAATGCTAGGATTATAGGCATGCACTACCAGACCCTGCTTATGTGGTGCTGGAGAATGGAACTCAGCTGTATCACTAGCCTGAGCATTTTTCTTTCCTACTGACATTTATAATCATACTACCAGTACCTAGGGAAAAAACTTAAGTACTGTGACTTACGTCATGCATTTACCAAAGACATGTAAGCTAATTAATATTACTAATATAGTCTATCTTGCAAAAGCATGTGCAGAATATCTTATTGTTTTCTATCCTAACTATTTTCATGATCAGGCAAAATAAATAAACACATACTATCTAGGACCAATAGCACGGGCCTGAAGTTTGAGACAGAAGAATCACAAATTTGAGCCCAGACAGTGCAACCTAGCAGCTAAGTAAGATCCTGTCTCAAAATCAAAAAAAAAAAAAAAGAGAGAGAGATGGAGATGTATCTCAGTGTGAAAGGTTCCAGGCTCAAATCCCAGTACCACCAAAAATAGTAATAACAATGAAAGACATTCTGCAGTCACCTTTACAACTAAGAGTATTCATGTTACTAAACTCTCACCAATGTGACATCTGATGACTCCTAATAAAAGGGTTGTTGCTTTCTGCTGCTTCTTACTCAGATCACTTCTTCAGATACAGCACCAGCTCCTAGGTACCTTGGACTATACAGTCAAAGGCAACACACTATGAAGAATAAGCCAACAAAACTGAAAGACCTGGATCCCTTAAGCGTCACAGAAGAAAAGAGCTGCACTACTACCAGAATTCAGACTTATGGAATATTAGAAATACTAAACAGTCTCTCATTTTAAACCATAGTTAATCTCTGTAATACCTGGAATACCCTATCAATATGGCATTACACAAAAACCATCATGCCTTAAAGTGTAATTTCCAGAGGAAGAATTACTAAGTGAAACAGTGAACGTTTCAGGCTTACACCACATAGTGTGAAAATTCTTTTGTTTTAGTTGTATCTTAATATTTGAAGCATGAACAAATGATTTTTTACTTGCATTTCCTCAAATTATACAATAATTGACTCCTCAATTCATTCCATTTCCATTTTTTGCTTCCTTTTTTTGAGGTAGGGTCTTGCTTTGTAACACAGGCTGATCCTGGACTCAAGGCAATCCTTCAAGCTCAGCCTCCCCAGGGCTGGGATTACAGACGTGCTCCACCAAGCCCAGCTTATGTGGTGCTGGGGAATCGAACTCAGGTGGGTGGTGCTTGTCTTAACCACTGAGCTGTTCCTCCAGCCCTCCATTTCCAAATATATGGTCAACTGCAAATAAAATATAATGAAAATTTTCCCTATAGACAACTTATTAAAAATGGTAGCTATAACATTTTATGTCTATATTTATAAATGGCTGAGCCAGCAACAAAAGGAAACAGATTGAAAACTGGAATGGAGAAATACGAGGGGTGAGTATCATGATGTCCCACAGTAAGAGCTCCAGGAAGGCACCTCCACACTGACTCAGGTGGTGGAGGCTTAAATATAACGAGCAGGACTCCTTGGCCGCTTGGTTTGGGATAGCAGTGGGTTCCTATGATCTGAAGCAAGTCCAAGGAAGACTCCAGACTATGGATAGCGGGGGTACTCCACAATGAGTACGTGCCAAATGGAAAGTGTGCACCAAAGGCACCCGCTGGTAGCTGAGTGCACGCCTGAGACTCAGAACGAAGCCAAATCTGGCAAGACCGTAACTCGGATTTTGGGGGCTCTCTTGACCAGGAGGAACAGCAGGAAGGGTCCCCCTCTCCAAGGGCCGTCAGGGAAGAGGAAGCTGCAGACCCTATGAGGAACTGGAGCCCTAGAGGAGCAGATACTGAAAAGGGGAGGTTTCCTCCCACCCTCTCCTTGCACTGCAACCAGACCACCTGCGAATGTTTGCCTACAGGGCTAAGTTAATGGAGTGCTTTGAATTCAGGGCCACTATCACTGCATACTCCTATCACAGAATTCAGCAGGCTTTTAAGTTCCCCTAACCTCTTACCAGTGGGCACAATTCACCACTGCAATCTAAGACACAGCCAGAGCTAAAATGGCCTCATCATGAGGCAAAGAGAGAGCTGAGCAAGGAACCTGAGCAAATCAGTCCAATCTCTCTCTGCCCTCCTTTTCCTTCACATCTGGTGAGCAGCAGTCAGTAAGACCTAAGGACTAAGAAAGAGATTTTCCATCCACATAATAAGGAAATGTTTTTGTACTTTAGACTCACTTCAATAATTCCCTCTGGGTATTCTAGACTTAGGATTTTTCCAGCATTTGGTGTGGATTTTTTGTTTGTTAGCTTTTGTATTTGTTTATCGCTTAAATGTTTTTGTTGTCTTTTGAAAAGTATTTCTACACGCTCTAAAGACATTCTCAATCAGTTCATACCTTTCCTTGTTCTTTCTTTTGTCACTACTGTTTAAGGCTATCTACTTTCTTCTGAACTTGGATTAGAGCTCTGACTTGCTTTTTCTAGCTTATATATGCTTCTGATTTCTTTCATACATCCAAACCTGACCCTCTGTTTCAGTCCTTTCTTCCAAGTCCCACCATTCTTATTAATGGTATTATTAAGTATTGATAAATTAGAGCTACATGGCTAGAACAGCTGGGAATCAATTTTTTGCTATTTATACATAAGACATTAATGCAGATTTTTTTTCTATTATCAACGGCATGGTGTCAACTTTAATAGACTCCTCTAATAAGTTACTAGACAGGTTGTATAGATATCTCCATTACTGCAAAGATCACATTTATATTACTAAGAGTGGGATGGCTGCTGTGATCTCTATCCAATTGTTAAAGATGGTATAGTGGTTGAAGCCTAAGAGTTAATAACTCATAATGGTTTGGTTGGCGTAGTTAAGCAATACAGATGGTTACTTTATTATTGATAATGATATTAACGAATTTGTCAATAGATTGACATTAATTGAACCTTTTGGTAAGTCAATATTACATTTAAACACATACACTGATAGTGTAGATTGCACCTTTAATGTTTAAAAAAGAGTTGTAGTTATTAGGCCTTGTTAAAAAGTTTGTTATTCTTGGATTACAATACTGCTACAGATTTTCATTCATGTTATTGGTGGCACAGATGTTGATTGTTTTCCAGTATATGTCAATAGTTAACTTGGTCTTTAACTACCTATAGTACTGTAAGCCATTTTTCACACTGAAAAGTGTAGGGGAACAGTAACCAGCAGAAAATCAATCATTAAGATCTCCAAAATAAGCTAAAACCAACATGAGTATGTAAATCTAAACAAATTCAAGGGAATTTCAAAGAAAGACATAATCTAATGGGAGAAACCTCAATAGTAGTGACAAGAGTTTATCATCAATACTATATAAACTACAATGCACAGCAATAGAACTATATGGAAAACAAGGCAATAAGTCACATGCAAAAATGAATGCCTCACTCCCCAGAAGCTGATATAATGCAGACTATAAAAAAGGAAGGCAAGACGAAGTAGACCTAGTAGCCAATTATCTCAAACAGACACGTTTAAACAAATGCAAGAGAACCTCAACAAGTTCAAGAAGACTTAAACAATGGTTTTAGTTGACAAAAGCAAAAAAATAGTTTCACAATTATATACAGAAGATACAAACAAAAAGATGAGCAAGACAAACCAACAAAACATCTGAAAGAAGTCCAAGATGAATCCCAGAATTTGAAAAACTCCATAGAAACTACTAGAAGACAGTTTGAGCACTGTAAGGACAGTGTAGGGTCTTTAAGACAAGGGTGATGAATTAAGCCATATGCCCAGCAATAACCTAAAAACAAGATGAGAACAAAATGACAATGCAATAGCTGACAAATGACTTAAACAGTAAAAATTCAGAATTAAGGGAATCAAATAGAGGACAACACAAAAAGAATGAAGATACAGCCACTGAAATTATAGTAACATATTTCAAAAATGTATGAAGAGAAATTAGCATTGAGGTACAAGAGGCATATAGAAACCAAACAACCTAGACCAGAAAATATCCTCCTCAAAATACCTTATAATCAAAATCCGAGACACTCAACACAGAGAATACTAAAAGCTACCTACAAGAGAAATACAGAAAAGTAACCTAAAAGACAAACCTATCAGAATAACCATGGATTTCTCAACTCAAACCTTAAAGGCCAGAAGGTCATGAAGCAAAATCATTCATACTCTAAAAGTAACTGCCATCTCAGATTGTTACAACCAGCAAAATTATCCTTCCATATTGGGGGAGTAGTAAAAATTTTCTAAGATTAAAATCAACAATTTTTTGCCTGTAAGAGAGATATTTTATCCAGAAATAATCACATATGCTGAAAGTAAAAGGATAGAAATTAATACTTCATGCAACTGGAGCCAGAAAATAAGCAGGAATAGTCACAATATTCTTAAGAAAAAGCAGATTTCAACCCTAAATAGACCAGAAGACACAAAAACAGACATTATATACTGGACAAGGCAACAATCCAACAAGAAGGCACAACCATCAGTAAATAATCATGGAATATTCTGGCAGTCAATTTTGTAAAACAAAAACTACTAGAAATAAACAAATAGGCCCCAGTACAACGAAAACAGAGAACTCTAATACCTGATATCACAGACAGGTCAATCAGACAGAAAATTAACAAAGAAATATTAGAGGTAAACCCTGCTATGAACAATTGGATTTAACTGGTATCTACAGAGTGTCGCATCCAACATCAACAAAATACACCTTTTTCTCAGCAGCACATAGAACTTTTCCCAAAACAGACCATGTCCTAAAGCATAAGGCATGCTTAAATATATACGAAAGAACTGAAATAATTCCCTGTATACATCTGGATCATAGTGAAGTAAAACTACAATCAGTAACAAAACAAATAACAGAAACTAT
This sequence comes from Ctenodactylus gundi, assembly GCA_004027205.1. Taxonomy (NCBI): domain Eukaryota; kingdom Metazoa; phylum Chordata; class Mammalia; order Rodentia; family Ctenodactylidae; genus Ctenodactylus; species Ctenodactylus gundi. The sequence continues at coordinate 20,746 of PVKB01004824.1, read as the reverse complement.
ACGACCACATGGAGATTAAATAATACATTACTGAACAAATAATGGTTCAGAAAAGAAATGAAATCAGAAATCTAGAATCAAGATAACAGAAGAACATCACACCAACTTCTATGGGATACAATGAAAACCATACTAAGAGGGACATTTATAACTATGAATGCAAATTTAAAAAGCACAGAACCACCAAATAAATAATTTAATGATGCACTTAAGTTCCTAAAAAAACAAGAACAATACAAACTCAAAAGTAGTAGACAAAATTATAAGGATCAGAGCAGAAATAAACTGAAACTAAACACAATACAAAAGGTTAATTAATGAATCAAAGAGTTGGTTCTTAAAAGTTAAGACTGATAAACTTCTAGTAAAACTAACCAAAAGAAGGGAAGCCTAGGGCATGTCCCTGGGGTTTTGTGGACCAAGAGGAGAGATGCTGGAGAAAACAGAGACCAGATGGTTAGATGTGAGAGATCCAGGTGGTACAATCCCACAGAGGCTGGGGAGGACAGAGTTCACAGTATAGAGAGTAGGCAGTTGTATCTAACAGAAGGTTACATTGGATGTGGCAACACAGAAGTCCCTTGCAAGAGCAATACCACTATTTAGGTAAGGGCACTGCATTTCACAATTAGTGACATATTTTATTTGGGTCACATAGAAGTGAGTAATAGAGATCACTCATTAAGTTTCACAGTAAAGAGCAGCTGGCCATACAAGAAGTGCTTCAAATATCCTTTCTGTTTTGAAGGCATTATATTTGATAAATTCACAAATATTTTCTTTTTTCTTTTAGAAAAAAATCTGTAATAATATAATAGTTTTTCAATTGAACTTTAAGATTAATGACCAATGTGTTGAGAAAGATCACAAGGTTATTTTAGAGAATATATTTTATTGAGCAGTCTTATGCTACTCGAAGATAATATTTTGAAAAGTGTGGGCTTTCAAAAATTTAAAATTTCTCCTATATCTGCTACCCTCTGAATAGAAATATCATAGAATTTCATGATGCAAGTAAATAATAACTATGTTCATAATTCTCAATAAAAAAGAAGGGAAGAAAAACTCATATTAATACAACTAGAAGTGAAAGACATAAATCACAATGGATACTGTCGAAATTCAGAGGATGAGAAGGAGCTATGTTAAAACCTTATACTCCAACAAACTGGAGAATCTGGGAGAAATGGGTAAATTCCTAGAAACATATATCAAAATTGAACCAAGAAGATATCAAAACCTAAATAAGAATAAAAATTTAAATAACAAGAATCTAATAACCAATAACAAATAATGAAACTAAGCACTGTGCTAGATGAATGGCTCAGCAGTTAAAGCGCTTGCCTAGCAAGTGCTAAGTGAGATTTCCCAGCACCACATAAACTGGACATGGTGGCACATGCCTATAACCCCAGCACTAAGGAGGCTGAAGCAGGAGGATTGTGGAAACAAGGCTAGCTTGGACCACATAATGAGTTCAGGACCAGCCTGGGCTACAAGAGCAAGCCTCTATCACAAAAAAAAAAAAAAAAAAAAAGATGGTATTTAACACCAAATGCATGCTCAGTAGATCTGCTTTCCAAATTGATCAAACTGGGCTGGGCCTAGCGGCATACCCTTAGAATCTCAGCCCTCTGGGAGGCTGACACAGGACAACTGCAAGTTCATTCCTTTCCTGGGTGACTGAGCAATGTAGCAAGACCCTGTCTGAAAATAAAAATTAAAAATGGGCTAGGGATGTAGCTCAGTGGGAAGGCTCTGGGTTCAATCCCCAGGACCAGGGTGGAAAAAAATCCAGCTGAATCTTGAAGCTTGGATAGAATCAGAAAGGAGAGAGAAATGAAGTTTCTCAACAGAGAAAAATGGTATGATCAAGGATAAGAAAGCAAGAGTGGGGGCTGGAGGAATGGCTCAGCAGTTAAAACACTTGTCCAGCAAGCAGTAAGTCATATGCTAAGTACCCGGGTTTGTTCGCCAGTACCACATAATCACATAAGCCGGGCTTGGTGGCACAGGCCTACAGTCCCAGCACTTGGGAGGCTGAGACAGGAGGATTGCTTTGAATTCCAGGCTAGCCTGGGCGCCAGTGAGTTCAGAACCAACCTAGGATATAGAGCGAGACCCTGTCTCAAAAAAAAAGAGGCAGTAATAGAAATAACATCTCTACACCTACAAAGAAAATACCAGGACTTGACAGATTCACTATGGGATTTGACCAGAATTTCAGCAGAGTTAACACCAATACTTCTCAAACATTTTTATGAAATTGAAAGACAAAGAACACTGTCAATCACTTTTGTGAAAGCATTACTCTCATAAAATAGACTTAAGGAAAGGAAACTATAGTTGAAAAAAGACACAAAAATTCCCAGTAAGATACTCACAAACAGAATCCAACAAATCATTGACAAGATCATACAACATGATCAAGTTGGCTTCATCCAAGGGATGCAAGGATAGTTCAACAATTAATGGAATGAATACACCACAGAAACAAAAGCAAGGAGAGAAATACATGGTCATCTCAATAGAAGAAGGAAAAACCTTTGACAAAACCCAACATCCACCAATGACAAAAACAGGAAAACTGGTATAGAAGGACCTTACCTCACGCTGATAATAGCCATTTATGCCAAACCTACTACCCACACTACATTAAATAGGGATAAATGGAAAGCACTTCCTCTTAAGTCAGGAAACTGGGACTGTATCAAAGGTAATAACACAAAGCTGTCCATTCTCACCACTCTTATTCCATACAACACTCAAAACCCTAGCTAGTGCAATCAGGCAAGACAATAAAATAAAGAGCATATTTACTGGAAAGGAAAAAGTCAAAACTATCTTTATTTGCAGAAGACCCAAAAACTCTACCAAAGACTCTTAGAAGTAAATAACAAATTCAACCAAGTGGCAGAATACAAAATTAATACCAAAAAAAAAAAAAAAAAAAAAAAAAAAAAAAAAAAAAAAAAAAAAAAAAAAAAAAAAAAAAAAAAAAAAAAAAAAAAAAAAAAAAAAAAAAAAAAAAAAAAAAAAAAAAAAAAAAACCAATAGCATTCCCAAACACTAACAATGAAAGCACTGAAAACGAGATGAAAAAAATGCCATTCTCAATAGTGCCCCCTTCCCCACGGGCACTAAAACATAAATCTAACCAAGGAAGTGAAGGACCTCTACAATGAAAACCATATTACAATGGGGGGGGGGGGGGGGGGGG
>PVKB01004824.1:0-17426 GCA_004027205.1 Ctenodactylus gundi | reverse complement strand
AAGAGACCTAGAATAGCCAAAGCCCACTTGGGCAATGTCTTAAGTTACTTTTACATTGCTGTGACAGAATACTTGACATTCAAAACTTAAGAGAAGAAAGATTTATTATTTTAGCTCACATGTTTATAAGGTCACAATCCGGTAATGGTGGAAGCACAAGGCAAAGGAGCTCTTCCTGGCATCATGGTCGGGGGAGGAAGGGCAGAACTAGCTAGGATATACCCTTCCGGGTCATTAATCCATATTCCCCCTCACTCTAGGTTATGCCCCAGTAGTCTTCTCCTTCCAGATCACATGCCCAGTACGGTGACACATTTCCATAATACACTACATGTCATACCCATAAGCAATAATCCACCCCTCTTGATCAGGCCCCATCTCCGAACAGCATATGGATATTTTACAACATCCAAATACATGAGAGGTTTGCAGGACACTCCAGATTCCAATCACAACGAGCCACAAAACGAAAGTAGGTGGTGTCAAGATTCCATCCATCAACTCATATTACAAAGTAACAGTGACTAAAGGGGGAAAAAAACATAATATTGGAACAAAAATAGACAGGTGAACCAATGAAGCAGAAATGAGAATGCAGACAACTTCAAGTATTCTCAGCGATCTGATCTTCAATAAGGGGCCAAAAACATAAACTGGAGAAAGGATAACCTCCTCAACAAATACTGCCGGGAGAACTGGTTATCAAAGCAAACAGGAATGAATCTGGATCCACCCTGTTAATTAAATCAAGTGGATCAAAGACACAGGTATTAAAATAGAAACAGTGAACCTCGTGGAAAACTAAATAGGTAAAATTCTTGAAGACATGGGCATAGGTAAGGATTTTCTCAATTAAAACAGAAGAAATACCAAGAAGGGCTGGAGGAGGGGCACAGTGGTTGAAGCACTTGCCTAGCAAGTGCAAGGCCTAGAGTTCAAATCCCCAGCATCACATAAAGCTAGGTGTAGTGGCACACACCTGTAATCCCAGCATTTGGTTGACTTAGGAAGGAGGATTTTCTTGAGTCCAAGGCCAGCCTAGGCCCCATAGTGAGTTCAGGACCAGCCTGGGCTACAGAACGAGACCTTGTCGAGAGACAGACAGACAGACAGACAGACAGACAGACAGACAGAGAGAGAGAGAGAGAGAGAGAGAGAGAGAGAGAGAGAATTAAGAGCTGGGAAACTGGGACTGTATCAAAAGTAATGACATAATAAAGAGAGAACTAACAAAATGGGAAAAATATATATACTCCTCAAAAAATAAAAGACCCAACTGGAAAATGTACAATTTAAATGAACAGACAGCTCTCAGAAAAAGAAGTACAAAAATAGCCAACAAATACATGAAAAAATATTCATCTTTAGCCATTAGAGAAATGGAAATCAAGGAACATGGCATAATGGTTAAGGCCCTGGGTTCAATTCCTCAGCACCACATAAAAATCAGCCAGGTGTGGTGGTACATACCCATAATCCCAGCATCAAGGAGGCTGAGACAGGAGGATGGCTAGAATTCACATCCAATCTAAGCTCCACAATGAGTTCAGGACTAGCCTCAACTAGAGTGAAACCCTGCCTCGAAAAGAAAGAAAAAAGAAAACCAAAAAGAAAAGTATTAAAAGCATCAGATAACAGACATACGTGCATAGCCTTATTTATGGTAGCATGGACTCATAACAGATAGATCTTGGAAGCAGCTATTATGCCCATCAGTAGATGAATGCATAAAGAAGATACAGAATACATACACACACACACACACACACACACACACACACACACACACACACAGAGAGAGAGAGAGAGAGAGAGAGAGAGAGAGAGAGAATGAAGTACTACTCTGCCATAAAGAAAGATAAATTAGAATTTGAGTCATCTGTATGAAAGTGGATGTACCTTGAGACCATAATGCTTAAGTGAAAAGAATCAGATATTAAATATCACATGGTTTTTCTAACATAATTAGCCCAAAGTATAACTACAAAACAAAGCCATGTGAGTGACAGGTTAGAAAGCAGAAAGATGGATCTGTGGAAAGGGAAAAGGACCATAGGAGGTAAAGTAAATATGAAGTTGATGCAATATGTAGGTGCACAAGTTCCTCAACTTTAATGTAACTACTATCTCATGATTTAGATCTAGGGTATCCCCTAAAAGTCTCATGTAGCTGTGAATACTATGTAATGTAGTGTGACAGATGGGGTCCAGGTGGGAGTGGGGGATGCTTGGGATTTGACCTCGAGGGATGTGTGCTGGTTCCATCTTTCCGCCCAGTCATGTCTCTGTTTTCAATGCTGTGAAGATATCTGCCTCCTGAGCTCTGCTCTGGCCCCTGACCTGGCTCAAGCTCTGACAAGTGACTGATTCTACCATTTTTCAGCCACCCACCCATAGGCTGGCAGAGACCATCTGAACCAGGAGCTAAAATATGTCTTCCTTCCCTAAAGTTGTGCATGTCCGGAATTCTGTCCCAGCAACAAATAAGTAACTTAAGACAGAAATCGGTACCAGAGAAGTGGGGTTCTTTCTGTGACTTTACCTGACCACATAGTTTGGAAGCCTTTGACCAGTTTGTGGGAGGAGTCTGGGAAGGTTTTGAGGGTGCCAGCTCAGAAGCCTTGGAGTGCTCTGAGCTGAGCTTGATGGGAGATTCTGGTCTGAGCTCAGAAGACCACAATGCTGATACCACTGTGGACTGGAAAGGTTAGGTTCAAAAGTTACAGGTGGGAAGAAAAAATGTATTGGCAAGTGGTCTAAAAACCACGTGTGCTACACTCTGGCAAAAGGCTTGTCAGCAGAAACTTTGCTTGAAATGAGATTATAGGTGGTGGACTGCTTAATCTGGTGGAGGAAATATCAAGGCAGACCAATGTTCAAACTGTTACCTGGCTGCTATTTGCAGCTTTTAGCCAAGTCCATGGTGAAAGCCAGGATAAAATGACAGATAAAAATCATATAAAAACTTTATAGTGCCAGAACAAAATGGTCTGCAGCGGTGGGGCCCAAGAGCACAAAGAAGTTAAAGATATTGACATTAAAAATAAGCCAACTACCTACAACTCAGGCAGGACTCGTGAAGGCATCTCAAAAGTCAACAAGACCACACCCTTCAATTGCTCAAAGTTGGAGAGGCAAAACACTGTGCTCTGAGAATTGTACCCTACAGCCAGAGAGAAAAATGTTTGCCAAAGACCAGCCACCTAGAATTCAACCATATAAGAAGTCAGAGACTTCTGCAGCATTTGTCCAAAGGGGTCAGGCTACTGCTCAAGCCAGTGGCAGACCCTGGCAATGCCCATGCAGTCCTGACTTTATAAGCTTGCAGAATGCAAGAGTTGTGGGTTCATGGAGACGTCCACCCAGATTTCAGAGGAAGGCCCTGGAGGCTGGTCACTGTGTCCCTGGGAGGGCAATGTGAGAAATTGTAATGAGAAGCCTAAGCCCCAGTGGAGAACCCAGGAATTTGAAAAGGCTAAGAGCATGGATTATTGACTGAGGAAAGCTGCAGGCCGTGAGCAGATTCAGTGCAAAGGAGAGAAGATGGAGGTTGCAGCCAACAGCCATGATGTAAGGTCGGGGCCATCCAAGTCCTTTGGAGCTCATATCTTCTTATAGTTTACTCCAAGTGCTGGACATAGGACTACAGTATTAAACCCCTACCCTGCTAGGTTTAGGAATTGTTTTGGTTCAATTGCCTTTATCCTCCTACTCCTGCCTTTTGGAATGGGAAAGTTTACTCTGTGTCACTGTATGTTGGAAATGATTAACTCTTTGGTTTTCCCAGGAGCTTGTAGCAGAGAATTTGCCTTGCATTTCAGGAGACTTCGGACTCTTTTTTTCTTAAAAACAGTGCTGGAACTGATTAAGACTTTGGCAATACTTACACAAGGACGAAATGACTTTTGCTTAAGGGAGCAGACATGAGTCTTTTGAGGGCCAGGGGTAGAATGTTGTGGTTTGGATCTGAGGTATCCTCCAAAAGCCTCTTGCACTGATGAATGCTGTGTGCTGTTGGGAGGTGGGGCCTGTCTGGAAGGGGTGGATGGTTGGGGCTTGACCTGGAGGGGGCCATGTGCTGGTTCTACCCTTCCTCCATGTCTTGTCTCTGTTCCATGATGCTGTGAGAATCTCTGTCTCCAGAGCACAGGCTCCAGCTCTGGCTCTAGCTACAGTCCCATCAATCATCCCAAATGGTGATTCCATCATTTTCCAGCTGCCTGTCCATGAAGGGACTGGAACCTTCTGAAACTGTGAAGTGAAAATAAATCTTTCCTAAGTTGTGGATGTCGGGTATTGCATCCCAGCAACAAGAAAGTAACTAAGACATACTACATATTGCAAACACGTACTTCCATGCCAGGTTTGAATCTATAATGTCTCCAAAAAGCCTTATGTATCTGGATGCAGTGGAGTATCTACGGAACCATGTGTTGTTAGGAGAGAAGGCCAGATCAGAAGTGGCAGATCCCTGGGGTTTGACTAAGAAGAGGAGAAACAATGGGGCGTGGCTCAGAAGGGGCAGATTACTGAACAGGACCTGGAAGAATATACACATTAGCTCTGCCCTTCCTTGATCACTTGGCTTCCTGTTTGCAGTGCTGTGAATAGCTACTGCTCTGGTTACACCTCCACCGTGTATTTCCACCGCTGCTGGCAATACCATTAATGGACTCAGACCTTCTGAAACTGTGAACTAAAAGAAATTCTTCCTCCCCTAAGCTGTAGGTGTTGGGTACCATATTCCAGCAATTAGTAAGTAACTAAGACATATATTAGCAAAAATAATAACTCAGGTGCTGGGTGATATAAGTAGATTTCAAAAAACAATAAAATAATTTGAGTCCTAGAATTCTGCATTTAACATGCTGTAGAGGACATTTAATAAAATGATAAATACAATTATAATAAAATGATTTTAAAAATCTCATCCTTAGGGAAAAGAATATAAACTTTTATCTTTGTGAGTAGACAACAGAAAGAAAAATTTCCCATTAATTAAAGAGAATTAAAGAACTAAAATAGTTCACTAGAAATTATCCACAGTCCTGCATGAAAACAGACAGAAAATACGAAAGTGATTTAAGAATAGAAAAGTTTGCTATATAACTAGATCAAAAATGAAATGGGATACAGGAAGTAATTGAAGATGTGGTAGCTAAAAATTGTTTAATTATAAACAGAATATCCAGATGCAGAACAATGAAAAAATGAAGTCTTCTATGCAAAGAGAAGTTGCACAACACAAAGAACAGATCTCTTAAAATAAGTCAGAATAAATGTAAGAGCTTCAACAGAGCTTCAAAAGGTAGTTATCTTTCAGTTAAATGAAGTATAGGATATTTACAAGCTAGATAATACAAAAAAGAAATACTAAATTTACAAAAGTATCCAGTAAAAAGCTGGAAGTCAATAGAAATTCAATAATAACTAGCAATTGTTTATGCAAGAAAATATTATCAAAAAAATAAGAGTGAAAGTTATTTTCATACAAACAACTGTATTATGGAATAATGGTACTAGTAAACCTAAGACTTCATTCAGTTAAAAACATGCATTTTTACGTATCACAAAGCATAAATTTTCAAATTAAACTGTGATTATACTCCAATGGACTACTTGGCTCCCCTTAATCACTATTTCCAGAAAAAAAAAAAATCAGTAATCTATTTGTTTCCCTTACCCACTAGCATGCTCAGAGATACGTCTCAGTTTGGTCATTTGTCATATCCCACAGTGTATGGACAGAGGAGCCTCTGGAGAAACTGAGGCACCTCATAAAGCCCCAGGGCTACAAAATGAAGAGAGGCTTAGCAGGGGCTCAGGATCCACATGAGGGCACAAAAACTAAGTGCCACTGGAGAGAATGCTGCTTCCAGCTTGGCAATACACCACTGACTGCCTATGCCCAGTGGGAAAGCTAAGGCAGGATTTAAAACAGGCCTCTATTCTGACTCACTGTCCTTTCCCCATATCTCACAGACTCCAATACCACAAGACCTATGGAAAAACAAAAGAAAAAACACCCAGCCAAATACTTCAATGTGAAGAAAACCTTTAGACTCATTTCTCTTTTTCTTTGTATCTTAGGTTTTTTTGTCTTGTGTTCTTTTTCTTTTTACTGCTTGTTTCATTCTTTTCATATTTTTATTACTTTATCATTTCTTTGTTATTTTAAAAATCTTTATTCACTTTCTTTTAATCTTTAACTGGATTTTTATCTATCTTTTGTTTTTCTTTTTTTCAAATTTTTCATTATGTTGAATTTTTCCCTTTCCCCTTCTCTACCACTTTTAGTATTATTACCATGAAGCATTAATAATATTTAGCTAGTTTACATAAGACATTAATACTGTTTTCTATAACTGGTAGTGGTAATAATGACAGTTTTTAATAGATCCCTATAGTATATATCAATATTTGGTTCACTTTTGTGCATGTATTGTTGTAAATCTCTCTTCAACTGTTAAGAGTGGTAGAGCTGAAGCTTTTTATAATGTGTCGATACCTGGTTTGTCTTACACTCTACCAATGCTGCAGATTCCCTTTCTATTGTTAATGATGGCACTGGACTTTTTTATAACTATATGCTAATATGTGGCTTATCTTTATGTGGTAATGTGCTTCCTTTTTACCTCCACTGAACATCAAGCCCACAAAAGGAGAAACACTAAGAAAATGTGCAGTGCAAACAAAGGTAATGGCTGACATTTTTTAAAGCAAATCTAGAAATCTCTAAACAGCAAAATTGCATTTAAAAAGTATATTCACATGAAAGAAACAATAAACTGGAAATGCATCTCTACCAAACCTTCACCACAAGAAATGCCAAGTTCTATAGCCTAAAAGACACTACATGGAACTTCTCATAGAATGTAATGAGAAAGAACAAAAATGATAAAACATCCAGGCAAATAAAAAAGTACTGCCTTTTAATAGAGTTGTTCAAAATAAAATAACATCTTGCAGAATTAATAATGTACATGGTATTAAACGGCAAAGGACGTGAGTAATGCATGAACCTATACAACTGCAAATTTTCTTCATTTTACAAGAACCGGTACAATATTAACTGTGAGTAGACTGTGAGAAATTAGGTAAGTGTACTATTACCTTAAGAAACACTACCAACCAAATAATAAAAACAAGGACAGCTGGAAAAGCCAACACAAAAAGTAAAGTGAAAGGATATAATATATTGAATTACCAAAAGGAGAGGAAAGACTAAATAAAGACAAACTTGAGATCGAGAAGCTGAGAGGACAAATAGAAGAAAAAAAATTTAAATGAAAACCAAAAACATGACCACTTAAGTGAGTGCACTGTCAAAAGCAACAAAGTACAAGTAAAAGGCACAAACTTTCCAGAATGGTCAAAAAAGCAAGACACAAGCCAGACCTGGTGACAAAAGTCTATAATCAAAGCACTGTGGAAGGATGAGGCAGGATGATTGCAAATTCGAGTACCGCCTGGGGATGATTGCAAATTCGAGTACCGCCTGGGCAACTTAAAACTTAACACGATCCAGCCTCAAAATCAAAAATAAAAATAAGCTGCAGATGCAGTTCAGTGTGAAGGCCCTGGGCTCCCTTCTCAGTGTCAATTTAAAACACACTCACACACATACATGTAAATACACCTAATAAAAGCTTCAATGGTTAGAGCACTTGCCTAGCAAGTGCAAGGCCCTGTGCTTGATTCCAGAGCATCAACAACCAAGCATGGTAGCATTCGCCTGTAATCCCAGCACTTAGGAGGCAGAGGCAAGAGAATTGCTGTGAGTTCAAGACCAATCTGGGTTACAGTTCAGGATCAGCTAGACTAAAGAGCAAGACCCTGTCTCAAAACTAAATAAATAAATAAATAAATAAATAAATAAATTTTAAAAGGAACAAAGCCACAAGAGAGACAATTCTACAACTATCAAGAAGATAGCAATTTTCAGCAAATCCTCAGCAAATGACAAATACTGTACTCGAAAAAATCAGCAAAAACTGAGATTCTAAAATCATTATTTATAAAGTCAATTTGATCGTGTACAGCTCATGTGTATTTTTACATACTGAATCAATAAGCAAGTTCAACACATTTCGAAAGAAGTAAATTGGAATTAGAAATAATTAACTATAAGTTATAAAAAATACTTTGAAACGATGTAATATACACCTCAATGATGTATGGGTCAGAACAACAATGAAAAAGGAAACATTTTGAAATAAATCTCAATGAAAACACAAAATACAAAAATGTGCAGGATAGAACTAAAGCAGCACTAAGAAATGGCTACCTTTAAATGCGTATATTACTCTACTGTACAGACAGCCACAAGAAGGGTGGTGAATAAAACTGAGATGTAAATGGGGGTAATACTAGAACAAAAGGATTTTTACAAAATGACCATAAGCCTCCATGTCTTAGAAAATTACAGAAAAATTAAACACAAAAGCAAAAGTGAGTAGGACAACCTAGAACCACTAAAGTGAGAAATCAATGAAATATAAACAAAAAATACACAGAAAAAATTCTGACCTTTTACAGAAAACAATAAAATTGGCAGACCTCATACCAAACTGGTCAAGAAAAAAAAGGTAAACCCAAATCATCAATGCCAAGAATAAAAAAGAGGATTTCATTACAAATTACATAGTTAGTAAAAGGAAAATAGAATTATAATAAATAAATCTCTTACATGAAATTTAAAAATTCTTTTAAAAGACATAAGTTATCAGAATGGAACTAAGTAGTAAAATAACTTAAGAGCCTGTTATGTGTCAAGGGAAGTTAATATGTACCTATAAACTTCCTACAAAGAAAGGTCTAGGCCCAGATGACTTCACTAGTCAATTCTATCCAACATTTAAGAAAGAAATACCAACCCTACCTACACAGTTTAATACAGTGGTTTGAATACAGTTTTGGTTCTCGCTCCTCTCCAAACTCCAGCAGGAGTTTAATCCCCAAAATCACAAATTAATGGTATTAGGAGGGTGTGGTGGGACCTCTGAAAATTGATTAGATTTAGATTAAGACCATTCCAGTGGATCCCCTAACACTGAATCTCAGTAGTTTTGTAAGGACAAAGATGAGATATAAATGCAGATATGAGATCAGACACACCATGTTGTGAAACAAGCAAGAGGGGCCTTCTGTCCTCCAAAACTGTGAGCAAAAGAAACCCTTTCCTCCTTTCAAGTTAGTAGCCTTAGGTATTTTATTACAGTAATGAATACTGGATAATACATACTTTTTTAAAAATGAGAGGGGACTGGAGGAATAGCACAGCAGTTAGAGCACTTGTCTAGCAAACAAGGCCCTGAGTTAAATTCCCCAGTATGACACAATAGTTGGGTGAGGTGGCACATGTCTGTAATCTCAGCACTCAGGAGGCTGAGGCAGGAAGATCACTTGAAGTTGAGACTAGCCTAGACTGTGCAGTGAATTCAGGACCAGCTTTGACTGCAGAGTGAGACTCTGTCTCAAAAAAAGAAAAAAGAAAAGAAGAAAAAACAACACTCACCTGATTTTTATGAGCTGAAATCATCCTAGTACAAAAATCTGACAAAGTTGTAAGGAAAGTATAGACTAACACTACTTATAAACACCAATGCAAAACTAACAGAATATTGATAAATAAAAGCCACTAACAGATTTTATAAAAGCATAATACATTTACACGGGGCTTATTCAAGAACTACTTAGGGGGTTAAAAAAATGGAACAATGCAATTCACCATAGTACATTTTAAAAATCCTAAGGGTCACAGGGAAGACCAAGGTATGATTACAAAGTTGGGACTGTTCAGACCTCCCCAGCCACAAGTGCTGAAATTTGAGCTGATCACCAGTGATCAATGATTTAATCAACCCTGCTTATATAATGAAACTTCCATAAAAAGCCAAAAGATCTGGTCTGGGGATCGCTGAACCTCCAAGTACCTGCAAGATGGTACACCCAGAGAGGCATGAAACTTCCAAATCTCTTCCCATAAAATCTCACACCCTATGCCTTCTTTGTAATATATTTTTGTTGTTGTTGTTATTCTTTCTCCTATACTGGGGACTGAACCCAGGGCCTTCAAACTAAGCTACATCCTCAACTCATTTTTATTTTGAGACAGTCTCAAAAAGTCACTATGTTGTCTAGGCTGGGCTCAAACTTGATATCCTCCTGCCTCAACCTCCCAGAATGCTGAATTAAATGCCTGTGCCAGTAGGCACAGCTTTTAATATCCTTTATAATAAAATCAGGATAAATTCCTAAGTTCTGCGGGCTACTCTAACAATATTCATGGAATCCGAGAAATGACTGTGGGAATCCCAAAATACAGACAATTGTCAGAAAGTCTAAAAGCCTGAACTTGCAAATGGCACCTGAAGGGACGGAATGAGTAATCTTGTGAAGCTGAGCCCTCATCGATGTTTCCAGATAGACAGTATCAAAATTGAAAATGAATGTAAAAGCACCCAGCTGGCTGTTTGCTGCAGACCTTTCTTGCTGGGGTGGGGGGGAGGGGGGTGGAGAGAAGACCTACAAACATTTGGTCACAGAAATATTCTATACTGGGGTTTGAGTTGTGGCTCAGAAGCTAGTTAAAGCACTTGCCTAGCAAGTGCAAGATCCTGGGTTCTATTCCCCGGCACCACATAAACTGGGAGTGGTGGTACATTCCTATAATGCCAGCAGTCAGGCTGAGGCAAGAGGATTGCTATGTGCTCAAGGCCAGCTTGGGCTACATATTGAGTTCAGGACCAGCCTGAATTATAGAAGACTCTGTCTCAAAAAAAAGTTCTATACTGTGAAAGTTAAGAGAATCTGGTCTTTGTCTCACCCCTCAGACATTTAGCATTTAAATAAAAGGAAAGGAAACAGGGAGAACCATCTCCAAGTAGTATACTAGTAACAGAAGAAAAACTTCTTCAGTTTAAATCTATGAAAATCATAGAGCAAACATCAAATTCAATGAAGAAAAAATGAATGTTTTCTCCTAAAAATGAACAAGGCAAAAAATGTCCCCTCCCAATCATTATTGTACTGGATGTCCCTCCCAAGTCAATGAGGCAAGAAAACTATTAAAGAGCTCCCACAGATAAGAGGAAAAAAAGGTAAAACTAGCTATCTTTGCTTGCAGAAAACATGATAATATATACAGAAAAATTCTAAGAAACCTAAAACAAAGCTGGAAGAACTAACAGAGAATAACATAATTTAGAAAAACAGCAAGATGGTGCAAAAATTTAGTGTCTTCCCATGTAATAACAACTCACAGAAAGAAAAATCACAATCACCCCAATCATAACAACAAAAAAATAGAAAGAAATAAATTTTGTGATGAAAACTGCAAAATACTGCTATGGGCTCTTCATGGAAAATCAAATGCAGTATCACCAAAGACAAATATCCTCCAAATTCACCTAAGAATACAACTCAGACCCAGTAAAATTCTAGCAGGGCAAATTGAAAAAAAAAGTTTCAAAACTTTACCTAGAAAGGCAAAGGACCTAAAAATATCAAAACAGTTTTGAGGGACTGGAGGAATACCACAGCAGTTAAAGCACTTGCCTTGAGAGCGCAAGGCCCTGAGTTGATTCCCCAGGACCAGGGCGTGGTGACTCTCCACTGTAATCCCAGCACTCTGAGGCAGGCCGACTGTTCTGGGTTAAAGGACAGCCAGAATACACTAACCAAAATAATGTGATAATGGATTAAAAACAAATGTATAGGTGGATTTTTGTTAAAGACAAAAGGTTGACTAAATTTTGAAAGGATAGTCTTTTCAACAAATAATCCTGGAATGATTAAGTAGCTATTTGTAGGAGTACAAGCAGTGATCTTATATCACATCGTAAACAACTTAAAATGCATTACTACATGGGGAAAAGATGAAAAACCCTTCATTAAGATTTAGAACCAGATAAGGGTGTACACTCTCAAAATAGCTACAAAATAATGAAAATATCTAGGATTAAAATTAACCATAAATAGACAAAACTGCTTACGAACATTTAGTACACAATTAGAGTTTCATTAAAAATCTGCAGAAGAGTCAGCCATGGTATTGCACTCTTGTAATCTTAGCACTCTGAGAGGCTGGATTTCAAGTTCAAGCCCAGCTTAGGCAACCTTGTAACTTAACGAGACACTGTCTCAAAATAAAAAAGAGAGGCTGGAGGCATGGCTCAGTGGTTAAAATGCTTCCCTAGAAAATGCTAAATCAAGCGCTAAGTACCTGAGTTGAATTCCCCAGCAGCACATAAAACGGGTGTGGTGGTGCACGCCTGTAATCCCAGCACTATGGAGGTTGAAACAGGAGGATTGCCCTGAGTCCATGGCCAGCCTGGGCTACATAGTGAGCTCAGGACCAGCCTGGGCCCCAGAGGAGACCCTGTCCCCAAAAAAGCAAAAACACACAAAAAACCTAAATCAAAATAAAAATAGAAAGCTTTAGGGATAAATTTATTGTAAAGAGTCTGGGTTAACTCCACAATAATCCCATTATTATGCAATTTGTAAATTAATAATCCCATAATAATCCATTGTCATGAATAAACATAGTAGAGAAAGCCAAATGTGGTGGCCCCTTGCTATAATCCCAGCATTCAGGAAGCTGAGGCAGTAGGATCACCAGGTCAAGGCTAGCCTGAGCTACACAGAAAGTTTGAGGACAGCCTAGACTACACTGTGAGGTCCTATCTCAAAACAACAAAAACAACGATCTTTTTTTCAGTAGAAGATAATTTTTTTTTACATGAATCACATTGGGATAATTGGCAATGATGATAACCTTAGATGTTCTCTTCATATAATACATCGAGATTAAAGTTCAAATGAATCAGAAATCTAAATATAAAAAGTCAAAGTACTAAAATAATACATGGGTGAATTTTCTACCACCTGGGAATGAGGGAAAAAGAACTCAAAATATAGCTACAATATATAAGAAATGGGGAGGGCCCTACATAGGCAAAACAAACATATAAGAGAAAAATAAAACAAATCATTACCTAGGTAATAATGCCAGCAACCTCTATCACAGATAAAGAATAAACATATCTGATACATAAAACAGAGAAAGAAAACTGACCCAGCAGAAAAAATGGGCAAGAGACACGAGCAATTTTTTTTTTTTTTTTTTTTTTTTTTTGAGACAGGGTCTCGCTCTGTAGTCCAGACTGGTCCTGAACACACTATGGAGCCCAGGCTGGCCTTTCCGACCCAAGGCAATCCTCCTGTCTCAGCCTCAGGGTGTGCTGGGATTACATGCATGCACCCCACCAGCTTTATGGGGTGCTGGGAATTGAACTCCAGTACTTAGCGCTTGTCTTAGCAAGCACTTTAACTGCTGAGACATTCGTCCAGCCCCATGAGCAAACATTTAAAAGGAAATAAAATTAAACACACAACTTCACTGAAGATTCAAAATGTAAATTAAAATTGCTAAAATGACACTAAGGTATCATTTCTCACCAATCAAATATGCAGAACGTGTGATGACATAAACTTTCCTGATTAAAACACAAAGGAAACAAATACATTTGCATACAGTGTTGAGAAAAGTGCAAAATGATTCTTTCCCAAAACTTAGCCAATACCACTTTTAAAGGAACATACACACATACACATATACAAAACATGAGAAGATACTTTTACTAACATGTTGCAAAACACTGAAGCAACTGATTATGACATAAACCTTAGTGGCTAGGAGTTGGATTTGCTTAATTCAACACAAAACTACAAGCAATAAAAGAAAAGCTGGACTTCAACAAAATTAAAAACAATTTGCACTTCAAAACACACCAATGGATTTCCTTTCACCAGACTTTGAGAAAATATTTACAAAGTATGACCTACGAAGGGATTGTATCCAGAATACATCAAAAAGTCCATTTACTGATCTATTTATTTATTTAGGTGGTACTAGGGATCAACCTCAGGGCCTTCACATCAAACTATATCACCAGTCCAGCTTTTAGTTTTGATTTTCTGAGACAGTATCTCCCCGTGTCATCAAATTGCTCAGGCTGGGCTCAAACTTGAGATCTTCTCCTGCCTCTGCCTTCCAGAATGCTGGGATTATATGCCTGTGCCACCACACCCAGCATAACTCATGATTTTAAAGAGTCCCTACTTAGAAACGGACAAATGGTTTGAAAAGACATTTCACCAAAGAATTCCTATAAATAGTATGTTTATGAAGTAACAATCAATTTCATTTGACATTAAAAGCTAACAAAAACCACAGAACAACGCTACTGTATACACACGATGATGGCTACACCCAAAAACTAGATAATTACCCGTGTTGAAAAGCATCTGAGGAAAACTAGAACCTTCCCTATACATTGCTGGTAGGGACATAAAATAATACAACCACATTAGAAAAAAGCTTTGACAGTTTCTGAAAACATACAACCCAATGATTCCACTTCTGAGTATTTACCCAAGAGAACTGAAAACATATCCACATAAAAACTTGTACCAAAATGTTTATAAGCATCATTATTCACAAAGTCAGAAGCAAAAACTCAAGTATCTATCAATTGATGAAAGGATAACAGGTAGCATAGTATATCCATAAAATGGAGCCCTATCAGCAAATAAATTCTCATGCTCCAAAACTAAAGAACTTTGAAAACATATCGTGACAAAAGAAGTTAGTCACCAAAAAATAAAATTCTGTTTGTATAAAATATCCAAAACAGATGTATAGATTAGTAGTTGCCAGAGGCTAATGGGGGCATACGAAGCTTCATTATGAGGAAATGGGCGGGTTCTAAAATAAGACAGTGGTGATGACTGCACAACTCTGAAAATGTGATTTAAAAAAGCAGTAATTTGCATAAAACAGGTCAATTTTAGGTAAATCATACTTCAATAAAGTTTTTTAGAAAAATAAGAAATCCCAATTCTTACCAAAAACATATGCCACAGACTACAGAACATACTTTCAATATTTTTGGATTAGCAAAAATACATTTCTAAAATTTCTATGCAGCCTCTTGACAAACTGTTGATTTTCTCAGACAAAGCCAGTCTTTATCAGATTATCTATATTTACAACCTCTTAAAAACAAAAAAAAAGATAAAGTAGGCAACTTTTAAAAACCGTAAGAATTTTGAAATGAATCAGGAATCGTGGCACACACCTATAATTCCAGCACTTGGGAGGCTAACGCAGGAGGATCACAAGTTCAAGGCTAACCTAAGCTACACAGCCAGTATAATTAAAGTCAACCCAAACTAAATACAGAGATCCTGTATCTGAATGAATGAATGAATGAATGAATCTGAAATAGAAATTCAAAGAAACCCCAGTGATCAATAAACATATACTTAAAAGTCAATGTAAAAAAAAAGTAACTTTATGCACTACTTATGCAAACTTTAAAAAATCAAACCAGGCCCAGTGGTACAGGACTATAATCTTAGAACTCAGGGAGGCTGATTCAGGAAGATCACAAGTTCAGCCCAGCCTAGACAACTTAGCATGCCTCAAATAATGGGAGGTACCTTAATAAGAAGGCCCTGGGTTCAATACCCAGGTTCAAGGCCCAGTACCATGGTGGGAAGAAGAAAAAAAAATAAAAAAGATGATTGTTACATGTAGTTCTCACTGAAGTAGGTCTTTCATAAAACATGTTAGGTTCCACTCTCCTCACAGCTCCAATTATAAAGTACACGAAGAAAGAATCTTGTCAAAAATTTCCCATTATACCTTCCTGTTTCAGCCTGTTAAACCCATCTTCAGCCTTTTTTGTCAAGAAAGCCAGAGAATCATTTTGCTTAATTTTCAGGTACCTTTTTTAGATCATCTTTGCCCAGTAAAATGTGTCAGCACCATAAAATGTATCAGAGGATTCTAACTCTTTATGAATTCAAAAGTTCATATATGATGGCACAAACAATATTCATTTTCCCTTTTCCAATTCCCTTGGTCTAGAAATATTTTAAGTAATCAATAAAAAAGCAAGAGTTCAATTCATTTTTAAAAGAACTGGCAACAATCTGCTAATAAAACAAACAGAAAATAAAACATGCAAACATACACCAACCTTCCAGTAGTCAGACTGTAAACTGTAGTACCTCTGGTACGCAGATAATGCTGAAAGAGGGAAAATAATTATGAGTCATAAAACTTTCATTTCAAAATCAATAATCCAAGCTTTAAGAAACATAACAAGATTCTTACCAAACCTACCTTCCCTCCCAGCAGATTCAAAGATCAAACAATTTAAAAATCCGGGACCTTCCTAACCAGAAGTGCAAAGAAATAAATCATGTTCAAATACCAAACCGGCAACTGAACAAAATTTAAGCTATCCCATGATCAACATGACCTTCCTCAGATGCCAAAAAACTGACAAATTAGAATTTCCCAGAGTACTGCAGAACATTACAGATTATTTGTTCTCTCCAGGGACCCCGCTGCAACCTCATTGCAGAGGATGACTTAAGAACTCAACCAAAGAGCAAAGAAATTCTCTCTTAATGTTTCCTTTCATTCTACCAATAATAGCACCCCCACCTTCAATTACCTTACTCCAATTTCAGATTAGGTGACTGTATATCACTATCCAAGTAAAAATGTAAAATAAAGTGACATATGCACATTTCAATTGGTAGCATGTACACTCTATTTTAAAAAGAAAGTGCACACCCTCCCCCACCACATACCAATTAAATTAGACTATCTTAAATTTAAAAGAATGGGAAGGTGCATACATTTAAAAGACCTCCAGCTAAAGCAGCCTGGTGTAATCCCAGCACCCTGGGACACTCAGAGAGGAGAACTGCCAGTTTGAGCCCACTCTGGGCAATTTAGCAAGACCCTGTGCCAAAACCAAAAATAAAAGTGGGCTGGGAATGTAATTCAATGTTAAGGCTCTCGGCTAGATATCCAGTGCAACAACAAAAAGGCTTAGTTGATCCTGTAAGTTAAACTAGGAGTGAGTATCACCCTAAAGACCAAGGCACTAAAAGGGCTACAGAAACAGGGCTAAAACAGTGTTAGCAGCTTGGATATATTCTAACAAGCTAGGAAGTTTTAGAGATAAAGCAAACCATGAACTGCAGGCATGTAAATAAAAGCAAACTACCAACAGGACCTGAAATGCCTGCATAAAATTAAACAAGCAACCGTGCTTTAAAAAAATAATTCAAAATAATAAAAAGAAATTGCTCTGTTAGATACTGAAATTATCATAAATAATAACTGGAATATAAGACCTGTCCAGAGCACAGGTAGAATGTGGAGAGTAGAATTGCAGGCATTGGTATGTATGGCATGAGGACTACAAAGAGAAGCAAACCCATATTAAGTGCAATAAAGTAAATTGCTGGAAACTGCCTAAAGCTCTGTACGATACTGATAAGTTGTGAGCCACCTGCGTGTGGACCCTGTGTGATGAAATCGCTATCTGTAGCCT
>PVKB01004823.1:0-123036 GCA_004027205.1 Ctenodactylus gundi | reverse complement strand
AGGGTCTCACTCTGTAGTCCAGACTGATCCTGAACTCACTATGGAGCCCAGGCTGGCCTTGGACTCAGGGCAATTCTCCTGCCTCAGCCTCCCAAGTGCTGGGATTACTGGCGTGTGCCACCATGCCCAGCTTATGTGGTGCTGGGGAATCGAACTTGGGTACTTAGCACTTGACTTAGCGATTGCAGTGCTTTAACTGCTGAGCCGTTCCTCCAGTCCCTTTTCTTCTTTCTAACAAAGAAATCTTCATTTCTGTCTGTGGGTCACCATAATATTTTCCACAGGATTCTTCCTATTGGTCTGATTCTCTACAGTACATCAATGGTTACAACAAGAAAATGAATATAAGGGCTGACAAAAATATACACCTTGAATTAAGGACTATGTTAAGTAATACAACTTAACAGATGTAAAAAAATTTGCAGAATCTGTCATGGAATCTATCTCTTAAGAGTGCTAGACGGGAGAGTGAGCAGATAGAAACAAGATTACTGTAAGGACTGAAAACTCATTCAGGGGGGCTGGAGGCATAGCACAATGGTTAGAGCCACATGTTTTTAGGGGTGACTTCTGGAGCTACCCAGGATGAAGTGAATTCTAGGGCCCATGTCCTGGAAATAATCAGCTCTAATGAAGGTGTATTTTAAATTTTCTTATACAGAAAATTGCCCCTAATCACTTGCACCCACCTGCCCACCCAGCACCCTAGGAAGCCTCCAGGCCTACTGCAGTTAGAAGTCAGGAGCAAGGCACTTGTCTAATGGGGCAAAGGCTCCCACAACAAAGGCACATCCCTCTGGACTCACCCAAGGGCACAAAGGGCTTGGAGGGCATGCTGGGTTTGGAGATGCCGATGGCGTTGACGGCAAAGATGCGGACCTCGTAGGCCACGCCCTCAATCATCTTCTTGGGCTCAAAAGTTGTTTCTTTGCAGAGATCAAAATTCAGCCTCATCCACCTGGAGCTTTGTTTCTTTTTCCTCTCGATAAAATAGCCTGCAAGTACACATGCAATGAATACTGAAGTTTACACTTGGTTCAGTATGAACACTTCTTTAAAATGTTGGGTATTCCTAGCACTCGGTGAAACAGTCCTGTAAGTCATGTGTATTTTAACTCACTTTATTTCATTCCTCATTAGAGAGAAATTGTAGATAATATAAACATTAATATTATGAGACTGGGAGAAAAAGAAAACAATCAGACTAAAACAAATTAAATTGTGCTAAAAAAAAAAAAGAAGAAGAAAAATGGCTCACAGACATGTAGGCTGTAATAACTTAGTCACTGTGGCTGAGCAAGGGAGTCACAGCCAACGCAGTTAGCTTTGCGTCCAAGCAGTGAAGAAAAACAAACAAAAAGAAGAAGGAGGAGGAGAAGAGGGAAATAATCCGCTCTGTGAGTCTCATTATTTAACAAGGAGAAAGAATTCTTGTGCCATCGGGAAGCGCATTTTCCCAAGGATAGAGTTGCAAAAAGAAGTTTCTTCACAACAGAACCCTATGGGACTAGAGACTTACTCACTGGAGCCAAGGGAGAGAGACTCACAGATGCTTCAGAATGAACTATCACATATAAATAGCAAACAACAAAAGAGATGGCAGTAAACCAGATGACATTCACCAGAACTGTTTAAATCTCAAATAATATAGGGCATCTCAAAGCTACACATTTTAATTTAAAGTCACAGTATGATAGGTTTGCCTCTAAATGCAGTATTTTTTTTCCCTGTGGCACTGGGATTGGACCCAGGGGCCTCGCTCGTGCTAGGCAAGTGCTCTGTCTTTGAGCTACCTGGCCCCAGCCTCTTTTTATCTTGAGGCAGGGTCTTGCTATGTTGGCCACGCTGCCCTTGAACTTGACATTCTCCTGCTTCAGCCTCACCAGTAGCTGGGACTGATTATCAGCATGTACCACTATGCCCGGATAAACGTGATGCTTATCATCATACATATGAATATGCATGAATATGCATGAGGAAGACGGGCCACTATGCAATCACCTAAGATGGGAGAGCCTCCATCGTACACAGGAGGCTCCCAGTTCATGATGCACCAGTCATCTCCCACTTCAGTTACGTTTGGTGCCACGGGGGGGTCAGGGATGTCTGCAGAGAAGAAACAAGAGGACAGAGAAAACCATTATTAGGAAAACACACTTTTTTGGTGATAAACACAGATACTGTTACTTTGAAATACTTTTCCATGACTCCTGAAACACAGAAATAATTTGAACAAAAGTCACACTCAGGATGAGCTAAGGGAAGGACAGCTCCATAAAAATAAAAATAATTCTATCTCCAAATCCTTCAAATAGCGTCACAGCCTTAGAGAAAAAGCTCTGTGTGAAACCCAAGGCTCATTGTTACTGTTCTGAGAACAGTAACTAAGAAGTTGTTGCCTGGTTATCAGGTATGTTGTCTTTTTTTTAACTAAAAAAAGAAACTTCCAGCAAACTAAACCGACGGTTAATTACTGTAGATTTCGCATCAGTTGGAAGATTCGGATGCTGAATAGTAGAAATCCAACTCAGAAAAATGGCAGGTCACCACACGTTATAAATACAGTTCAGTGCCTGATAAAGGGTCCAGTCTTGGGTCAGTTTGAAGTATGTCTCTTAAGAAGACACCCAAGTGAGGAGAGGTGATGGTGGGGACACGGGAGACTGGTGCTCTCTCTACCAGACTTGTTTCATGTGGTTTCAGGCTCAGGAATAATGCACTAGATACTTGTCTAAGATGGCTCTTATTCCTTTACGATGACTTTCATAGAGAAAATTATTTAGCAGTTGCATTTCAGGGACCTTTAAAGGGCACCGAACAGGACAGTGACTTTCCAGAGCTGTGACCAGTAACGCACAATGCTGACCTTGGTTACTTATTTCTCTAATGAGAAGTCCTCTAGGCAGGAGAAGAAAAGGAAGGGGGAGGGAAGGGAAGGGAAGGGAAAGAAGGAAGGAAGGAAGGAAGCAAGGAAGGAAGGAAGGAGAAAGTGGCAAAGGATGGTGATTTATAAAATGTATAAATACTGTCCTTTATATTAGTTAATCATAAAACGAAACCCAGTCTTGCTGTCCCAATGTGCTGAGACACTTAAGAGCTGAAAGTGTTCCCTGGGTCTGGCCCTGCCAGCCTGAGTCCAGAACCTCATCTGCCCGGAGAACTCACCCACAACTTTGATCTTGATGCTTGCGTGGGCCTCCCCGGCTTCATTTTTCAGGTTGATGTGGTACACACCAGAGTCATCTCTCTCAGCCACATCAATGACCAGGGTGCTGCTGTCAGGGTAGTTTTCTGCCCTTATGCGGCCGCTGCCCTCCAGAATAGCCTGACAAGGAGGAAACAAGGTGTGGCACCGTGCGCATGACCACAGGGGTGACTTCAGAGCACCTCAGAACTTGAGCCAATGCTCTCCCCATTTGAATCCATCCTGATTCTAATGACAGAGGTGTCGTCACCCCGCTTATACAGGAGGACACTGCGGCCTCCCATGCCGAAGGCCACACAGCTAAGAAGTAGCACAACTGGGACTGACTTTAAGCCCGCCAGCTGCACGGGGCAGGGCTTGTCACCAAGGTGATGGAACTCAACAGTCTACATCGTCACTGTGGTGGTCACAGCAGGTCCATCAGTTTGTTCAAAGGTGTGGATTTTTGTTTTATGAAAATTAAAGCACAGTACACAAACAAACCAAACCAAAATACAGACAACTGAAGAGGAGATTGTAACACCACCCTAAAGAAGTATTTTCTTCACACTAAAAGAAAGCAGAATTTAATTCATAATCTTAAGTTAGAATTTGGCTAATATTAATAATTTAGTTCTATAAAAATGCTTGGCCACAGAGCAGGCGGAAATGGGAGAAATGAATGAAGGACGACCAGGTGCGTCCGAGAAGCTGTCTCTCCCTGAGGAACGATGTGTGTACCTCCCTTGCCTTCTCCTTTCAAGTGACTGATGACATGGAAGGGGCAGGACTGTGTGCCTGTGTGTGCGTGTGTACATGTGTGCCTGTGTGTGTCTGGCAGACCTTATCTGCTCGGCTCCAAAGAGCTTTAGGAGGTGGTTCCCCAGTGATGGGGATCTCGAGACGAAGCTTGTTTCCTGCAATCACCGTTACTGTATTGTCAGCATCAAGGCCGTCCAGGATGATCTTAGGAGGATCTGGAATGGTAAGCAGAGTTTCTATTGGTAGACGGTTATTTCCATGGGAGCGTTTTGGCCAGTGATTGGCTAGTGATAAACATCGATAGTAATCAATTTTTTTAAACATTTTTTTTTTTTTTGAGCCAGGATCTCATTCTGTAGCCTGGGCTAAACTCACTGTGTAGCCCAGGCTGGCCTTGAACTCACAGCACTATTCCTACCTCAGCCTCCTGAGTGCTGGGATTACAGGCATGAGCCACTACAACTGGTTTATGTGGTGCTGGGGAATTGAACTCAAGGCCTTGTCCTTGCTAGACAAGCACTTTAACCACTATGCCATTCCTCCAGCCCCCATTTTTTTTTTGTCTTATTAAAAAGAGCAGAAAGTGGGTCAAGGTTGGTGCCTGGCATCTTGCAAAGCTATTTCATTGTAAGACTTAAGAATCAACTACTTTGATGAGAGATTACTGTCAGTTGGTGCTTTTTTTTTCTTTAAATATCTCATGGTTTTAAATATATTGTAGTTCTAAGGTAAGCAAAAACAAACAAGAACACAACAAGGCACTGACTCCTGTGATCTACTCACCAATAACGTGGACTTTGGCAGGCATAGGAATATTGTAGGCATCCGGCGTAAAGACATAATCACCTTCATCTTCAATGAGCGCATTGGCGATGACCAACTTGTGGATTCTAAGGGAACAGGAAAGGCAGATTTTTAAGACTTTGCAAAGATTTAAATTATTTTGACCCAAACTGAAGAGACACATATCCTTTATCTGAATAACTTGCTTCATGAGAGGGAGAGGGAAGGAAGAGAGACAAAGAGAATGTGGAACCTTAATTAGTCTATGCATTGATATAAATTACATCTCTGTTTTGGAATATATGGATGTACTTCTACAAATATAACCTACCATCATCATGCAAACAGTCTGCTACTTTTTCATCTTGTGACTTTTAAATGACTAAAATACAGCTTCTCAATAATGCTACACTTGAAGATTCAAGAACTTAACCAACAGTAATCTTGACTGGAGCTTTATATGCCAAAAGACTAATAATTCCTCAGTTTATTAGGGTCGCAAACCAGAGACTATCAGAGGGTGCTATGGATTTTCTCTCTGTAGAGAGCACTATTTGGGGGTTGGGGTGGAGTTTAATAGTTGAACACTTGCTTAGCATGTGTGAGACTCTGTGTTTGATACCAGCATTTAAAGAAAATAATGTGTGAAGGTGATACTGTGAGATTACAAGAGTCTTTGGGTATGTATTTTTCCTACAAATATAATTTTCTCATAATTTCAGAATATTTATGAAGCCCCCAAAAGTCCATTCATTATCTCATATAAGCCCAAGAGCCAACCTTAAAACCACTGCCTTAGGTCTTTGCTAGATTCTAAGCCAGAATCCCCTCCCTAGAAAAAAATACTGTGAGAAAACCACATGACATTTACTGGTATCAAAAAGATAAAAGAACAAATTTTGTGTAAAGAATTTTTTGTGTTTATGGAATTAGTAAACACTTCATCCTATAAAGATAGATATGAAATATAAAATAGAATGATTGCTTTATGAGAGAAATAAGAGAGTTAGTTTGGCTTTCTAGACAGAGAAGGGCTGAGGATAAAAGTAGATTGTTTTAAGAGTTGTTTTCCTTATATAGGTTAAAACAAAGGGGATTTCCTTATGCCAACCCAATAAAACTGGCCTGTTTAGGATGGGTCATAATTTCTCTTTCTCCTTGTTTCCTAAAAGGTCAGATAAACAACTTAGGTTTGGTAAGGCAGTGTGAAACTTCAGTGTGAGAAACTCCATTTTGGTTTGGTCTGTTGGACCTAGTGCAGAAGCTCAGTCGAAAACAATGCTCTCCTATAAACCTTATTTAACATTAGAGACAATTCGTGCATTTTCTACATTTTTTTCTCCTGAGGAGGAAGATTGGCACATCATATCTTAGAATCCAGAGAAGATCTTAGCCAAAGATTTTAACCTTGACCCATGGAGTCTTATGATGAATGGACTTTTAGGAGCCTTAATCCTCTGAAGTTGTGAGAAAATTCTATTTGTATACAAAAATGCATACTTATACACTCTTATAATGCTGTAGGATAGCCTTTACACATCTCTCTCTCTCTCTCTTTTTTTTTTTGAAGTGCTGGGGATCAAACTCCGGGCCTTAAGCATGCTAGGTAGGCATTCAACTAGAATTCAGTGTCATTCTTCAAATCTCAGGTTTAGTTGTGACAAAAAATTAGTCAATAGATTTGAATAGACAAAGTACCTCAATATGAGATATAGGTAGAGGATCCCTAGTAGTGATGTGTAACAGAAAACACAGGTTCTCACGAGTTGAAAGCAGAGAACTAGAAGTAGCTCAACTCCTTGTGGCTACTCTCCAAACAAAATGTTAGGTGAATACTTAGCTTGGACAATTGAGTAAGTGGAATACCTTCTCGACCTTCTGGGGAGAAGTGGAAATGGGAAGTACCCTCACTTGCGGGTCTCTTCCCTTTCTTACCTTCCTTTGTGAACAACCTTTAGGCGGTCACTCTCTTGAACAGGAAGGCCATTTTTAGTCCATTTTCCTGGTACATTTTCAGAGATTTCACACTTCAAGCATATTTCTTTTCCAAGTTTCACAGTCTGGTCAGTCAAAGGTGTCATAATCTTCAGGGGTTTCACTATTAGAAATAAAATGCATCTCAAGGCCCAACATCAAACTCCAGACAGACTGGCCTTGTGGTATTTTGTAATGTACTGCACTTGTTTGTGAGAATTTGTTTGAATATGTAATTGATATATTAAAAGGAACTTGGAAGGTGACATAGATCTCAGACTTAAACGATTTCATGCCTGAGAAGGACTGGGTGACTGCAGAGAGCTGCACTTGGCTGAATCGAGCCAGACAGGAAGGAGCATAATGCGACCTCCAGACGTGTGTCAGTGACCTCAGTGCACCTCATCACAGTGGAGGCTCAACTATCTGGCTTAAAATAATCCTTCACTACTTTACAATAATTCTCAACCTGCAACCCTTCCAGCTACCAACACGTCTACCAGGATGTGGTATTCAAGGTATTTTTGAAGATAAAAAGTCACACTTAGTGTCACATTTATTAGCTACACGATACACGTGAAATGCTGTTACTATTTTTTTTAATGAGGTTCTTATCATTTTGGGTTAAAGTATCACTGAAAAAGTTCTTTGAGCATTGTGCCTATAAACCTCATTTCTTCTACAAATCTTGTGACTTTTACTCATGGCTTTGCCTAACACAAAGATTTTTAGAAATGTCTGACTTGCATTAGAGCAGAAATGACCAGAATTGCTTTAAATGGATACAGGTATCAGGTAAAGATCTATGATTGAAAAGTTTTATTTTTATTAAAACTAAAATCTTCACAGTGCTGTAAAGCTAAAGAGTGTGTTGAGGTCATTTCTGAATGAACCCATGATCATATAAACTACAGATGGACCAAAAAAGAAATGAGGAAGTGAGATTTTTGGCTCTGTCTACTTTACTAACCATCCTGACATTTTACTCTTTTAATTTTCATGGCAAACTGAGACTAGGACAAACTTTAGCCTAAGAAAATGACTCCGAGGAGAGGGTATTTGGAAAGTAGATTAATTCTACTAGGAGCCTGAAATCTATCTGCAAGTTTTTCCTCATCAATGAAAGGTTCTCAGTTGTACTTCTTGGTAGGCACAGCTCTGCCCTCACCCCAAATGCAACTGCCAAGTGTTGGGTATTTGTTTAATGAATATATAGCAAATGCATATATGGATTAAGCAAATATTATCAAATTTGATATCATATCTATATACTATTTTTTGATGTTAGGATTATAATTCTTGTATTTTCTTAGTGTTCCTGTATTAAATTGAGCAGTTGTTTTCTTTGCTCAAAGACCCTGACTGATTTGATGTGGACACTCAACTGGAATAAACTCCAATTTTACATATTTAAAAACAGCACAAGTAGCAATCGAACAGGTCAAAACTTCTCTAAAAGTGGATCAACAAACATGACATAATTTGTCAGTTGTCTCAGAAGACATCTGAAGGAATCTTACTTACGGTCAACACTAAGCTTAGCGGAAGACTGGCCGCCCGTGGTCATCACCGAGTATTCCGCAGTGTCAGCCTTGGTTGCGCCTTCTATGATCAAAGTGTGTTTTTTGCCCTCAACTTTAATTTTGTATCTCGATTTGGGACCAGGAAAGATCTCTTCACCATTCTTAAACCTGAGTTAACATGGAACACAAAAACAGTATAAGAGAATCTTCAGGAGACCAGCTTCCCTGGTCTACTTGGTAGCTGGATCTCAGTGTCTTGAGATTCTGGCAGATGCCGGACACACCAGAACGATTTGTTGAATTAACACATGTATGAATCACATTTTCCATTGATAGGTTCATAGTGTAGCAAGTATTGACTCTGAAATCATGTTCAATGAACATGAACTGTTTCCTCTTCACAATCAATCAGAATCTAGATGATTCTGAACAATTAACCTCAGTGGTCTCCAATCTCTTTGATAGCAAGACCCTGTTTAGTTGGCGACCACTCTCCCCAAGAACAGGATGGACTGGGAGAGGTCCGGTGCGGTGTGTGCTCCTGTTACACAGCAGGTTGCTGGGAGACAGCTTTGAAATAGTGAGCAGCAGCAGGAGGAAGCTCCGCCTCCTGTCAGATCAGGTGCTGCGTTAGAACCTGATAGGAGCACGAGGACAGGAGGCGGGGCTTCACTCTGCCTCCCTCCTGCTTGCAGCTCATTGGTCTCATTAGTTCGGGAAGGGCTGGTGTTTCCAAGATCTTGGGCCGGTCCATGGATCCAGGGGTTGGGAATCTCTGATCGACTCAATAAAACTGTTTCCTGCTAGGTAAGTTACTATACTTTGCAACAATTCACTTTGGATTTTGAGTCTTCTAGTTTGTAATTTTAAGTTTGCTCAGCAGGAACATACCCCACAGCACCCCAAAACAATAGCAAAAAAAAAAAGCTTTAATTAATTAATCTATTTATTTTTATGGTGTTGAGTGTGAAACCCAGGGACTCATGCATGCCAAACAAGTGCTCTACCATGGAGTTTCCTCTCTGGCCCTAGGCCTTTTGAATTTTTAAAAGCAACTGATAGCTGGGCCTTGGTGGTGCAGACCTATAATCCCCACCCTTTAGGAGAGGACTGCAAGTTCCATCCAGGCCTGGGCAATTTAGCAACACAGCGAAACTCTGTCTCAAAAGAACAATAAAAGGGGCTAAGGACTTAGCTCAGAGTGGAGACCCTGTGTTCAAACCCCAGTATTGCGATTAAATAAATACATATGAAAGAATAAAAGCAATGGGTGATTTTCTGCCTAAAATAACGTTTTTATGAAGTATTAAAACAACAAAGTGATGAAGATTTAAGTTAAAAAGAGTTTTTCCTTGTTAATTTGCCAGTAAGGCATAGTTAGAAGAAGGCGTCTATCGTGAGTAAAGTCATACAGAGACTTTGGAGTCAAAAAGACTTGGGTAACCTTAGGGACCCGTTTACTAGTAAGTGTCTGCCTCTCCGTGTCTTTACCAATATAGCTTTTCGGGTCTTTTTCTTTTTCAGTAGCATAGTTGAAAAGTATCCCAAAATCATAGTATAGTTTTCACTGCCACTGCTATTGACATGAGTGATGTTGAGGTTCTTTTCACATGTTTAAAAATTGTTTGTATTTCTAGTTCTATCGAGTATAAAGATTGACCTTGTCTATTAAAAACAGACACCAGGGAAGCTATTTACCATTTGACGTTGGCATCGTCCTCAGACACTTCGCATTCTAGCTCTACCCTCTCCCCACAGTAAGCGTTTGTATCTTCCAGCTGTTTGGTCACCATAATCGGAGGCTCTAGTGGGAAAAAAGGAAAGAACACAACCCTTATCCAAAGCTTTTCTCCAGGGCTCGGATTTATTCACTGGTGAAAACTCAAACGGTATGAAAGTATCATCTATGGGCCACGTGGTGGGAAAGGAAAGTGAGATTTTAAAATTAGTTTTGAAAATGTCTGTTCTTAGCAAAAACAAACAGCTGGCAACTCGGGGTCAGTTCTCCCACTTTTCACAGCCCTCTCCAAGTTTAATATGTGCTTGTTCTGGAGAGCAGATAAAATCTGTGTCTTTTGGCAAGGAGGATACCAGGTGCCTGGCATTTCCGATGATGGAGAATGTTTAACACCACACGTGTTTGATTTGGGCTTTAGACAGGAGAGACTGCAGAGTTGTTTGCAATCACAGGGCTTCATAAAGAAGACAAGGGATACGTGATTTCCTGTGACTCCTCCAGCTCCTTTTGTGTCTTAACAAATGACAGCCTATGGATACCAACCACAGCTACGCTCGTGTTACTGAAGCTGAGAATTCTACACATGTGTGCAATGAAGACTGTGCAGTAGAGGAAGCTTCCAGAAGCTGCACCTGGAATAATTGTCTTGCAGAATAGCGCTTGCCTGGGGTTGAAACCACAAGGCAATTTTATTCAGCAGGTTTCCCCCCTTCCTCTTGGCTTTTCTGATCATCAACAAACCTAAAGACTGATCTGGAAGCATGATACCTCCCTCTGCAGAGGAGCTCATCACAGCTGAGCTCATCTAATAGGAAAGCTGAGCTAACTGAAAGTCCGAGCCATTTCTGGGGGCGCTGCTGTCTCTACTCGGGAGCTGACAGGGTGCCCTTGACTTTCACGTTGGTCTCTGGTCCTGGGAGAAGGAAAGACCCTGGCTGAAAGAAAAGATCTCACTTTACCCCTTACGAAGAGCTCAGTAGAACATTTCTCGTCACCAGCTGTCACGTAATATTCTGAGTCGTCTGTCAGCGAGCAGTTATTGATGAACATGATTCTTTCACATCCCTTGTGTTCAAAGATGTATCTGTTTCAGGCAGAAGGAAGGTAGAGTTCGTGACCTGGACTGCATTCTTTTCTGGGTTGCCAGCAGCGATGGCTTCTACTTTGGTGCCATTTGAAAATAAGGCATGCGATCTTGATCCTCCACTTACATATTTTGCATGGTTTAAAATCAAATGAAAACTTAATTTCATTGTCATGATACATATGCATATTTGTATATGCTATTTAATTTGTTACCTTATTTACTATTTTATTTTTTAAATTCACTGTTGGAAAATAGGAGTGGGTGAGATTGTCAGAGAGATTTTAATTTTTTTCTTTTTTCTTTTCTTTTTGAGATAGGGTCTCACTCTGTAGCTCAGGCTGATCCTGAACTCACTATGGAGCCCAGGCTGACCTTGGAATTATGGCAATCCTCCTGCCTCAGCCTCCTGAGTGCTGGATTAAGTGGTGCTGGGGAATTGAATTCAGGGCTGTGTATTTGCTAAGCAAGTGGTATAGCCACTGGGCCATTCCTCCAGCCCCGAATTTTTAATTTTACATTTCTGAAATGGCTGATTTATATACCTTATGGGAGAGAAATGGAGAGATATTTGGTCTTAATCATTGACACAGATTCCATTCACATTTTCTTGCATGAAAAAATGATTGCTCAGTTTAGTGACAGTATGACCTTCATCACTAATCTAAGCAGTAGTTTTATACAATGTGATGGCTTCTCAGTTGAGCATTAGAACTGGTGCTACCATATGACAGTTACTGTCTATTGGAAAAGCATGACAGTATAAGCAAGGCCAAAGCTAGAACAGGATAATCAGATGGGATTTGTGGCCTGGATTAGAAGGGAGCACATCAGAGCATTGTAATTGACTGGGAAAAAGAAAGTGGGTTTGAAATGTCTCAACTGGAAGACTTTAAGAACAAAATATTTCAGCATTTTGTAGATAAAGCTAACTAATTAAAATGATGTTTCAGTAAATCCTTGCTGTCTTCAAGAGATTTTTCATCACAGTCATTCTGTCGGTGTGACCACACCAAGAAACTGGAAACCACCGCATCACACTCCAGAGGGACAGATTTCCAGGATTAACATCTCTCATCAATGGACCCATGGCTTTTATTAAGTTAACATAATATATTGAAGCTGAAAATCTCCCAGGCGGAGGAAGATCTCTGTAAACTAGCTTCATAATAAGCTGGAGATACCACCAGGCATCAGGGATTAGTTTGCGTTCTTCCTTTGGGAGTGGTCCCAAAAAATAACAAAACACAGGCTTAGATCTGGACCTCGGGAGAGCTCAGCATTGAAAAGGTCTATTTGGACCTAATGCCACAAGAGCTCACAATCGCACTCAGACTGATCGTAGAAGGTGTGTAGTCGTGATGAAATGTCAGTGCTGTAGCTTGGAAAAACAAAAGTCATTTAATTATGAGATGTGATTGCCAGCTGGCCTGGCAAATATGTATTTACAATTTTTTAAGTTTTAAATTTAAAATACTCTGAAGAAGTTTAGCAAGGTACATTATAAAGATATGACAAACTAGTGCTTTTATCCTGAGAAAGTTAAATCAAATTACTTCTCGATTTACTTAAGATTCTCACTGAGTATTTGGAAGATCCACTTACTTTGTGCTGGGTCGAATTTCTTGACCATTTTTGTACCATTTCACTTCCAACTTCGGATCTGCCAGTTCCACGACAAACCTTACTTTGCCTCCTTTATCAACCTGATAGGCGGGGTCAAGAATTTTCGCAAAAGCTGGTAGATAGTGAAGCAAGAGTGTGTTAAGATGTGTGTGCATATGCTATAAATTTAAATTGTCAGTATATGCAAACCTAAGAGCAAATAAAAATGGGTTTCAAAGCAAAAACATGAAAACCTTCCAAATTATTCTTTATATTTTAGAATTCTGTATTGATCTATTATATGACGCGCTAGTTGAAATTTTGTGATTTTTGATAAAACATAAGAATGGTTGACCTAAATCTTTTTTTTTTTTTGGTGGGGGGGTGGGGTGGGGTGTCAATCTGTACTCCAGGCTGGTCCCGAAATCATTTTGTAGCCTAAGCTGATTTTAAACACATGGCAAGCCTCCTGCCTCAGCCTCCTAAGTGCTAGGATTACAGGCATGAGCCACTACACCTGGTTTGTGTGGTGCTGGGGAATCGAACCCAGGGCCTTGCAGCTTGCTGGGCAGTCACTCTAGCTGCTAAGCTATGCCCCCAGTCCAATGACTTACAACTTTAGATGCTCTGTACAGTACAGAGCATCTAAATGAAACTGAGCTTGAAGAACATATTTATTCTCTGGCATGATTACTGTTAGGATTGCTGACATTATTTTATTAGGAAGTCATGGTTTTATCATAAAATTATCAGACAAATTCAGAGGATGATAAATTAAGTTGTATGCTTTTGACTAACTGAACTGATTTATCAAAGTTTTTCTACTGTGGAAATTTGCCTTAAGAGTGGTATTTAAAAAAAAAAAACACTTTCATATGCGGTGAGGAATTCAGGGTTTCCAAACATCTTAGATAAGATAGAACATACTAATTTTAAAGAGTATTTTCTTGGGAAGGTCCTAGAAGGTAGTTAACTTTTAATTTTTTTTCTAATTTTTCAGGTAATTCTCAGGCAGACATTTTGAAACAAATCTATTTCCAGGTGTGAGACGCTGCACTTGCCAGCCTTGCATTTCTGTCATTCCGGCCTCAGTATCCTCCTGTTTAAGCAAAAGTTCACTTTCTCATATTTTAATGAAGTAACAGCCTTCCCGCCGCTCGCCACGTGTTTGTAACTATGCCATCGAATTAAAAACGTGACTTGCGGAGCCCCGGGGCAGTGGAAGGCTTAGAAATAAACAACAGATTTTCTAAAAATTAGAATGACTTCAGATACCTTCCGTACATTCACCAGCCAGCCAACAGCGGTCCCCCCGGCGTGCAGCCCCGGCGACAAGGACTTACGCCGAAACCCTCGAAGAGCCAGCTACAGCGCACTCGCCTTCTCTCTTTTCCCACTTTAAAAGTGGCTATCGAAATCCACACCAAGCAGCCGCGCTCCCGACCCGCGGGGAAAAGCGACGCCGGTGGGAACCGCAGTGGAGAGCCGCCTCGGGCGTGAGAAGTCGGTCTGCGGGTGAAACTGAGGCACGCAGGCTGGCCCACCCAGCGGCAGCGGGACCTGCCACCTTCCCTGCGCTCCGGAGCGAGGCCGGGGCCGGAGGACGGCCACGCGTCCGAGGCCACCACGGGCCACGTAGAGTGTAGGACCACGCTAGTCTACAGAGCGAGATCTGGTCTCAAGAAACCAACAAGAAACCGGAACACCTACACTGCGTGGGACGGCGCGGGTGTCCTCGGTTACCTTGGGCCACCTGGCGCGCTCACCTGCGCTCTTCTTCTCCACTCTGCGCATGCGCTTGAGCCGCTTGAGCATGCCGCGCAGGTCGGTGATGCCGTACTGGAAGGCGATCTTCTCGTACTCGTTGGGGTTCGCGTTCTTCAGCAGCTCCCACACGTCCACCTCGGGCTCCTCCTCCTGCTGCTTCACCTCCCTGCCGGGAAGGCGGCCGAGTCAGCGCCCGCCCCGGCCCTCGCCCCGCGGGGCGGCGGGGCACGATTCCAAATTCCCTCGGGGCTGGCGCGCAGGACACTTGCTGGTCAGTGGGAAACCGGTGAGCGCGCCTAGCTCCACGCGTGTGTCTCCCTGCTTCCGGTCACCACGAGAGGGGGGCAAGGATCCCAGGAGGCGCCTGGAGATACTTTCAACTGAGGATGAGGTTTTTGAGAAATCTAAGGCCCGTTCTCACCTAAGTGGAGATGGACTTCATTTTGAAAAGTGGATTGAGAGATTAAGCTGGCTGAGAACAAATACTGATTTGTGAATGAAAAAAAAAGACCGCTTTCTACATTTATTGATGTATGCACCAGCATAAAGATGGCATTTCAGCTGGGCCTAATGGTGCAGGCTGGGAATCCCACAATACTGGGAGGGGAGACAAGAGGATCAGGAACTGGAACCCAGGCTGGGCGATTTAGAGACTTAGTGAGACCCTGTCTCAAGATCAAAATTTAAAAATGGGCTGAGAAAATAGTTCCGAGGGAAGACTGGGCTCTATCCCCAGCACCACAGAAAAGGAGAGAGAGAGAGAGAGAGAGAGAGAGAGAGAGAGAGAGAGAGAGAGAGAGAGAGACCTTATTTCAAGCCTTCAGACTTTACCAGTGTCCTACCATATTAGTAAGTATGTACATTAACTATTCTTGTTTTCATATTAAAGAAACTGCCATGCAAGTTATTTTTTTGTTTGCTTATGGCCTCGGGTTCCATAAACAAGGGAAAATTATCAAAATTACAATCCCAAATTTTGATCATTGACTAAGGAATGTATAGAACAATGAAAGAACATGTATGACTAAAAACATGCAAATTTTAATATGTATTTATTTTTCCTTGTCTTAAAATCACAAAGCAAAACTGAAACTGGGGAATAAACACTTCAGGAAAAGGGGCTTACTAGAAATGCAAAAATAATTCAAATTGATTTTTTTTCTCCCACTCGCTAAATAGTTCTGATTATTTTTTTCTGACTAGTTGACTTTGTATCAGATTAGTTTGGAAATGCTAGAGTGACTGCTGGCTGTGAATAATGCTGTCTGAATAGGAAACTGTGGTCGGTACGGCTTATAAATCACTTATAAACCACTGTGAAAGCAGATTCACGCGATCACTTTAGGGAATCATGAGTTACATAGGTATTCTGTGCTGCATTTTTTTCCTCACCTGTTTCAGGGCAGAGTTCTTTCTTTATACTCATATGTACTTAGAGAGGAAAATAATGAATTCTAATCATGGCTAAAGTTATGGAAGAAAAAAGAATATAATTATAATGTAGAGTTTAGGGGGCTTTCGACAAGGCTAACTTCCAAATGTCTAATTTCTACTTTAAGGTTGGTATGTGAATCCTTTCTTCCCAGCGAGGTTTAGTCTCCAAGAACAAACTTCTAGAACATGGAAGGAAGTGGAGGTGATTGGTCCATTAGTAAATTTGATGGAAAGGACTAGACAGCCCTATTAAATTTTTTTTTTTTCTCAGAAAACTGGGCATGATGGTCCACACCTCTGATCTCAGTACTCTGGCAAGCTGAGGCAGGAGGACACAAGTTGGAACCCCCTTGGGCAATAGAGTGATTTAGCGAAATGCCCATCTCAAATAAAAAGGGCTGCGGATGTGGCTCTGTGAGAGGACTTGG
Source organism: Ctenodactylus gundi (assembly GCA_004027205.1). NCBI lineage: Eukaryota > Metazoa > Chordata > Mammalia > Rodentia > Ctenodactylidae > Ctenodactylus > Ctenodactylus gundi. The sequence continues at coordinate 106,754 of PVKB01004823.1, read as the reverse complement.
ATTCTAATTCCAGTACAAGAAAAAGAAGAGAGAAAGAGAGAGAGAGAGAGAGAGAGAGAGAGAGAGAGAGAGAGAGAGAGAACAGGGTATAAACATTATTTTCATTTCACTGATATTAAAATATACTCCTTGTTACCATGAAAAAATTAAAAGGCTTAAGAAAATTGTGAAATCAGAATACTGGTCATAATTTGCTACATCCCTTAAGTCTATTGATGAAAAGTAGCCTGTATCTCGAAACTGTCTTTTCAAGTATTTTAATAGAAAGTCCTAGAAAATTGCAATTAAAATGTGTGTGTGTGCATCCACATGAAAACGTTTTCTGTGGGTGTTATCTCCATCACCTATGAATCCTTTATTTTTGCCACATTCCAATCTACATATAGCCTCTGACTTTTAAAATTATGCCATCCTAGAGGGTATTAAATTTATATTTTAATCAAGAAGAATGACACACATTCATGGTTCGGGTACCCTGTTGACATTGTGGCAGACTTAAAGATACCAAAGTAGATATCGTTGCAATAGCCAACAAGGAGCACAAGTCAAACACTGAGAGGTGTCTGGACCCATGGGATGAATCTGTGAGTTGGTGTTATTGGCAGATTTATAAAACCAGCCATCATTACCACTTTTCACAGAAACACCAAGATATATTCCCTCTACCACATTCTTATCAAAGTTCCCATAGGAACTCCAATGACCTCTTGGCCTCCATCACTTAACTGGGTCCTATATTGCAAACAGAAGCATTTATTTCATATAGAATGTGAAGTCAAATCTGTTGCCTGGAGCGTTTCCTTAATTCATTCAGAACGCATCTTTACTTACCACGAGGACTTTATGTGAGCCAACAGGCTGCATGGTCAAGTTACAGTAAGAAGAAAAATCCAAATTTCTGATTCCTTTTGGTTACCGGGACAGACCTCTATAACATCCACAGCAACTCTCATCTACATGAAAATTTCTATAATGTGAGGATCTTAGCGATCTTATAGAAATTTTATGTAGAGTAAGACATTTAAGTATTTATAGAGTCTGATCCGATATCAGAATACCAACGATTGACTTATTTGTGTCTATTTAAAATAAGCTGCCTCTCATCAGAGGCGTTGGTGATGATGCTTCTACAGGGAATTGGGCTACCCACTCTTGGAGGAGTAGAAATGGTGACTCACCGTGTGTTACCACCACAACGAAAACCCATGCAATTCACAGATTAGTAGGAAAACACAGGACTTCGAAAGATGTACCAGTGGATTAGTAAGTATGGTGTACTAAGTGAACCGAATCTTACGTTAAACAATAATCTAATTACAAGTCAGAATCTTAAGTAGGGAATGCAAGAGACTGAAAACTGGAGACATATAGACTGCCCATTTTTTAATATGCTTTTTTTGTAGTTGTTTTGACCATAGAATTAGATTTCTCTTATTCTGCAAACTCCTGCTAAGACCATTCTGTTCCTTTTTCTTTTGCTTTCCTTTTTGACCAGATACTGGCATGTACTGACCTACTGTGTCCCCGTGTGATCGCGTCATCTCATCTGTGCATGTTTTCTCTCTGGATGAGCATAAGCTCTTGGAGGGAAAACAGAATTTTCCTAGCAGAAGTGCGTACTGCTGTGCACCAGGCCTCTTCTACCTAATTTTCACCGTAACTCTATGGAGTCACTTTTAGTCTTCATATTTAGAGGCGTGGAGAGCAAGTCTGGGACAGGACATTCACTTTGGCCAACGTTGCAAAGTGAACAGACGGCGGAGTTGAGCGTCAGGCCTGTGTTTGTGTCGCTGTCTTGTTCCTTCCGCAAACACGTGTTTGTCTCTTCCTCAGTGCCAGGCCCTGGAGATCTTCTTTTTCTTATAGGCACAGGAAAGACTTATGAGGCAGTAGTTTAAAGGTACAGACTCAAAGATATAGAGTACTGGCCCTCGGGAAGGAGAAATGTATTGTGTGCTGGAGCTGGGAATATTTAGGCCTGATTTGGGGAGAGAGGGTGAAAAGTGTGTAAATTCATGAACCTCTAGGAAGTTCCATTGGCGCTTGCAGGAAAGGGTGAGAAAAGGTAATGGCTTATTTTACAGTAGATATTTTATCTAAAAACCTTCCTCGAGCTCTCTAAATCTGGTTAGGAATTTATAGTGAGCTGGGCCTGGTGACACAATCCTGTCATCCCAGCACTCTGGGAGGCTGAGTCAGCAAAAGGATCACAAGTTTGAGCCCAGCCTGGCCAACTTAGCGAGATCCTGCCTCAAAATAAAAAATAAAAACAGGTGGGGGATGTAGCTCAGTATGAATGATCAGGGTATTGCTGTACCACACACACACGCGCGCACACACGCACACACACAAAGGAAAGAAAGAATTTACAGTGTCCTTAAGGGATTTTGGTATGATGAGGCCCTGGGTTTCTTTTCCTCACATCATCTGGTATTACATTCTGCACAAAGAAAACATCTGATGTTTTTGATGTTTTCCTGGTCCAGTAAATCATTGTAGGGGGAAAAAAAAGTCTCTTGTCCTGCATAAGTGGCAGTGTGTGTTATAAACCAAAGGCCAGCTTCCAGGACAGATTCAGAGTGCTGTTTCCTCTATGGAATTGTAGGAAATGAGTTGACTCAGAAAAGGGAAGTCTAGGTTCGAGTCCCTGCCTACTTCTCATTTCTCTGTGACTAGGAGTGGGGCACCTGGTCCTTGGCTTCTTCCCCGGGGAACAAGGGAGAGCACAACTCACTCAAGGTCACTGCCATTTCTTTACATGCATTTGGGGAGTGAATACATATTATTGAGACTTTAGGGTGTATTTGTTATGGCCACATCTGTTAACATCCATCAATAAGTAATAAATCAAACTTGTTAATGCTTCTGTTCTCAATCTAGATGGTGAGGGCTAGAATGAATTTCTCATTGCATTCACTTGAATAAACTCACCTGGCTGCACTGAAAAGAAGCCCAAGTCCAGGTCATTACAAGTATTTGTAATTTGTTGCAAAGCACTTTGAGTGCCTTGAGTGACCACAAATGCACCAAAAGCAATTTTTTTAAAAATCCCAAAAGCTAATTATAATCATGTCGATGTTATAAATTATGGATTTAGAGTTGTAGTTTTACTCTGTTTAGCCACAGATATGCTTCATGAAACATCATCCCAGCAAAAATCAACTTCTTTCTGTTGCTTCTTCACTACAGTAAAAATGCCTAGGAAGATACAACTTGGTGTATAACACATATACAATAGAGTATTGTGTATGACTTTATATTTGTGTGTATGTGATCAGAAATCCTATGAAATGATTCTGTGTTAAATCTTCATACTAAAAGTCTATATATTGTATTGCAAGAGAGAACAATGTTCTATACATTTTATTCTAAAAGACAACAATTTCAAAGGAGTGTGGCTGACTGCTGATATTAAACATTTATTTTCATTACTACCTTATGTTATTACTTCTGAAGTGTATATTTGGGGCACTTTAAGCACCTCTGGAATAAGAATGTATCTTGTATTCAGTTATGTGTCATAATAAACTATTTGGGACAGCTTTTCTCATTGCTAAGTGATTTAGAAAATATTTGGATATCTTCAAATTGATGGTGACTTAAATTTGAAGAAATACAATAAATGATGAATAATACATCAAGACATGCCTACCTCTTCAAATACATTTACTATATTCAACTGTAGACTTCGACTAAAATTGTAAAATTGAATTTTCCCCCAGTGCATTGTGAAAGGCAGGAGAATGGAAATTTTATTTCTTCAACTATGAAAAAGAATCACATATACAACATTAGAGGTTTCTAGGCATTTCAGTCGTATGTCTCAGTTTCCAAATCTCCCTATCCCTATTTAAGAAAAGACAGGAAAAGTCATGAAACATGTAAAAGAAATTAGAGATTAGCTGCAGTCTTTAACAGATTAGTAGGCGGTTGTTTCTCTATCTCTTTCTTAGTTGACTCTGTTATGTTGTGTAAGAAGAACACATCTTAAGAAAGTACGATTCCTTGGAAAACATTCACTTTCTACTTGACCCTCTGGGTGGGTGTCTAAGGGTTTCCAGGCACAGTGCCCCACTCCATCACTTGGTTCTCACCTACGTTTCAGGAGACCACTAAAGTCAAGTTCCCCTGCATCCTCTTGACCTTCTCCACTGTCATTGACAAAAGAAAAGCAAATCTGGGTTTAGTGCTGACACATACACGACAGGTTCCCCCAAACACTCTATAGATAACGTATATGCAATTTTGGACCGGCACGCAAGGGCTAAGTCAACACACACTTTCTTTTCACACAAGGGACATCATAAGTTTTTTCAGAGTATGTGCTTGTGGAAAAGGAAGCGTGAGGAGCTTGTGTTACCGGACGGTTTCAGAAGACACAATTTAGTAGATTGCATATATAAAACTGCTTGGATTTGTGTTAAAACCAGGTAACACAAATGCACTTAAGCCAAGCAACACAAAGTACTTTGTTTTTGTAAGTTGGGGGCTCTTGAAACAAATCTGTATAAAAAGCAAAGGACTTTTGCTGATCTCTGTTTCTCATACACAACAGAGATTGGCTTGGAGAATGAAGTATACCAATGCCACACATATAAGTACGAAGCCTTAAATCCAAAGGCAACCTCCTGTGTCCGCGAACACGCAATATGAACCAGGCAATAGACTGCCACAGAGCATCAGATGGGGCTAGTGCAGAGCTTTTCAAAAGATGCATTCCTTTTTGTTGGAAAGGGACCACCCTTTAAGTTATAGTCCTTTAATTGTCTCGTTAATACCTTTTAAAATGTATTTTCAACAATTTATCTTTGAATTGTTAACCAGCTCTCCACTAGCATTTTTTGTTTAAAGCACTTTTCTGTAGAGAAATGCATCTTAAATCAGGCATGCAGCCACCGTCCTGCCTTCGTAGGAATGCCAAAGAGAAGCTATGGCGCCGACATGGGAATGGCACTGCGTATTTACTTACATGTTTAATTTTTTAATGAAGATTTTGTTTTCTGCTCTTTACAAATTTTAGTTATAGTTTCTAAGAAAAGAGTCTGCGGGTTTAAAGACAGTGTGTACAGCACACAAGTCGTAAGAATTATACTCAAGTAATGTGTTTTCAAAATTTCTTTCGTAGCCGGTGTTTGGAGGCTTTTGGAAGTAAATACAGTTTTATTCTTTCATAACGTGGTAGATTTGTGTCTCCTTCTTCTAAAATATCCTTGTCTGTGTCATGAGCATGGTTTTCAACCTATGCGTCTGGCAAGCATGGAATGAGGGGGAAAGGTGGAAAGAAAGGAACAGGGTTTGAAAGTCTGACCTATTTTCAAGTTAAAAAAATAATATTGGCTGATCAGATAATATCCAATGTATTCTAAAAGTAAGTTAATTTTGATTTATTTATAATTTGGGTGGAACTGTGCCTTTTCTTAAAAGGTTAAGTCATTACACTAGTGAGGGAGGCATGGTTCAAGGGAGTGGGCTGCTTCCCAGTGTGGGATGGCTTTTCTTATTCAACAAAACTGAACTTGGATTCTGTCTTAAAATACAACATTTGCTGTCATTAAAGACTTTCTAATATGGACAGCATCATTAAATTCTGTGGGTTATATAATGATAAGACGGGGTTAATTGGGTTTAAGAAACTAGAAGAAGATTTTTCAATTTTCTTTTTTGACCTCTTGATTTTTCAGCTTTGGAAGTTGCAAAAATAAATAAATAGGTATCTGAAATTTCCCTCCTACAATATCCTTAATACCAACAGTCTCTTGTTGAAGATAATTCGATTTTTGTGGTACTAAGTTCAGTAAATGGCTACTTGTGTTTTCCTGGGTGCATGGTTTATACATTCTGGTGTAGTAGTTCATCTAGGCCATGTGACGCCTAGATGAGAATCAATACAAATAAAAGCTTTCTGATATTACTTAATGTTGTGTAGGAATGTATAAGTCTTTATAAATCTCTTTGGGCTGTTTTGTGGGGCATAATGCAATTAAGAAACCACATTTGAAAAACAGATTGGAAGTATATTATTCCAAACCAATGTCAGTATATGTTTGCTTGGATATTCAACCTGTAACGTATCTAGAACACCAGCTTATCAGCATGTGGAAAAGGGTGTTGTCATTTGAAACGTGGAATGTGGAGTAAGAGGGAGGGGTTAAATATCCTCCACTTCCAGTATCTCCATGTTACACAGAAGCTACATGGATTCCCCTTTTGAAGTTACCTCCTCTTGAAGGCAGATCTGATGTCAATGTTTGGAGTAGTCCCAGTAGATTCTTTGAAAGGAAAGAAAACAATAAAATAAATACCCAGAGGGAGGCATTTTGTGTATTTACTTCCTTTGCAGGCTGTGGGGACTCTTCAGATGGAAGGTCGAGGTGAGAGGAGACCGACCGCCCTTGTTCCGGATGGCTGGGCATCATTTATCTTCCCTCATGGAGAACTGACTGATTCCTCAGGGCCAGCTAACTGGGGGGCCTTGCTCAGTTATCACTTAACCAGCCTGCCCATTACACTCCCTCTGGGGAATTTAAAAATCTATCAGTTTCCTGAACCTTCCTGACAGAATTTTGATCAGATCAAGGAGGGGCACCCACAAATCAGCATTCTTCAAAAGCCTTCAGATCCTCAGACATGTCTGGAAGTAGATTCCCATGTAACGCAGACGTCTTGGCAGCGCCCCAACCCATGAACACTGCGTTCCTGCCTCACATCTCCCAGAACTGGAATCTCACAACCTCCCCAAGATCTCAGCACAGCGGTAATGAAAGAGTTCATCCTAACGCAAGAACAGCACTTCACCTCCGCATGACATCCGTGATTCTAATCTGCCCAGTGCTTCTCAAGCACACAAGGAGGATATTTACTTCTGTGTGACAGCCATTCCTCCTGCAGCAAGCCACACGTGCCTGTCTTCCTTCATTCCCACCTTCCAGCTGGATAGAACTTGGTTTCCGTATGGTGACCTTTCCCCAGAAGGGATCCAGGTGGAGGGATAGTGCACATGGCCAATGACATCACTCCAAACATGGGACAAGTAGCAGGTTTCAGGGAGAAACATCACTTCCTGGACCTCATTTCTGTCACTTGGAATAGCTCAGTTTAAAATTACACAAGTTTCACTTGTCCTTCATAGCTTTATCAAATTTTGGATTTATCTCAAGTTTGTGATCTTTGTGGCCAAATGAACTTTCCTCTTTTATACTAATAAAATATTTTCCCCAACATAAATGTATCCCTTTACATTTCCCCCATTATATGTGTACTTTGGGCAGTTTATAAAACTTATGCCTGGAGACCTTCCATATCTGAAACTAGTCCCTATAGGAGAAATTCTCTTTCACTTGAATGTCCTAGCAGTCTTATTTATTCCCAAACCCTCAGGAGAAAGAGGGCCCCTTTAAACAGATACATTCAGAAGCAGCAAGGTGGTAAGGTCCCTTATCTGAGTAACTGAAGGAATACAGACCCAAATCCTCCAAATCCCACTTTTAAATGATCCCATAATAATTTAATTCAACAGCTTTGCTGAAACTACTACAGTCAGGGAAACACCATCTTAAAGGCAATTTCTTTCCAAATTTGATTGTATTAAGTGCCCTTCCTCACCACCCTTTCCCATCCCCTGGGAAACATCGCATTTACTCAGGCAAGAAGGCTCTCTTACCATGTACTTCAAGATCAAACGAGCAGCTGTCAAACTTATCCTTGTAGGTGACTTCACATCTGTAGTTCCCGGCATAGTTTTCTTTGGCCTTGATGATCTGCATCTCAAACGTGTACACCTGCAACAAAATATATCCGGACCCGCTGCAGGCAGAAAGGAGTCAGCACCTTTCTGTCATTTCCCAAATTCCTCAGCATTGGCTTGGAGATGTGACTGTATCTGGGGAGCCCAGCAGCGTGTTTTCCAAGTAGGAAGATAAATATATCCGGGAGCCCCCGGGGCACGGTGAGGTGATCACAGTTGAGCGTAGACATTAAGAGTGAAGTCTGGGGAGTTCCCTGGGACGGGAATCTCTCAAAGCCAAACCTGAAAAATCCTGTTTCATCCCCACACATGGGATGAGCTGGTTGTACCCCTCAGCCCTGAGTTCAAGGCCATACCCGAGTCTGCCTCTCAAATGTTTCCTTCAGCTGGAGATGTTTCCCGGCTTTGCTGGCCAGATCCATCCATTTCCCTTTGAACCATTTGACAGTGGGTTTTCTAAGAAGATCTTCAGCCTTGACTTTGGCTACAAAGGTGATGTTTTCACCTAGACAAAGCACAAGAGAGTCAGTCTGTGGCTTACAAACTCATTTGATTTACTTTCAGCTAGGAGGAGTTGACACAGGACTGCACTGCACTGACTGTAGTAAGATTTGGTCTTCTGTAGCTGTGCAAGGAACTGGCCCTAAGTTTTGATGAGTTAGGGTAGTGCAGCCTGATCAGCTTCTTGGTTTTATGGAGCAGAGGAAGAGCAGTGGGAAATCAATGAAAAGAATTCTTATAAATGAATTTAAATATATGGAACAAAAATGAAAAAATAAGTGTATGTGTAGGATTTTCACACCCCTTTGTTATGCAAGGTGATGATAATTTTAGGAATACGAGATTGGTCTGTTTGAATTAACTGGGTGTATTGATTAACTAGACCCTGAGGACATCAAAACTGTATTCTGGCCACTCGCCAGCTTGGTGTCCCACACACAAGAGAGCCAACATGTGTGCTTGCATGTAGTACCTGTCTGTACACCAGACCTGAAAGAATTCCTTCGCTAACTGTGTACCCATGTGCTTATATTTGATCAGTGTCAAAGTCCAGTTCCGATCATAATAGATTTCTTGCAATCATTTCTTCAGTTAAAGTTCTTGAACTTTTAAGTTGTTCTCTGTCCCACCACCCTGTGGATTAGAAATTTGTGATTGTATGTTTAATTCTTTGCCTGTTCTTCTCATGACACTGTAAGTCCTTACTCAGAGTTTAAATGAGTACTTCCAAAGCTCACGTGTCTGTCCAATGGCTGCCCCTGAAACTTGATCCATTACGACCCAGCACACATGCAGACATGCAATCATCATCGTACAGGATGAGTTGTCTCTTAACCACAGTAGACTGAGCTCAACACCTGAGCTGTGGCAGGTGCTGTTCAGAACACTTTACAGGGGCGTCCTATCATTACCCTCACTTTGCAAATGACAAAGTCGAGGGATAGCAAATGCTATCTGGTCTGTCCTATATCCAAAAATCAGAACCAAGGTTTGAATTCATACCAACTGACTGCAGGGTCAAGCACTGAATTCCTTTGTCCTAAAAGTTACTGAAACAAACCTGTCATCACTCACTTTCTGATGTTCTAAAGAGAAGAATTATCCATGTATATGATATTATTTGGCCATAAGAAGAAATAAGTCGGATGTGTATTACCACACTGCAAAATGTATGGATCTCAATATTAAGTGAAAGAAGACGAGCACAAAAGATCATGTAGTGATTCCATTTACAGGAAGTATCTAGAGGTCAGTCCTCAGAGGCAGGGCAGGCTCAGACCAGGCGCTGAGGCGGGGCCGCGGGGTGACTGCTTACTGCGGATGGGGTCTTTTGGAAGCGACGGAAGTTAGGGAACCAGACAGAAGTGGTTGACCGTACAGAACTCTTGACTTTAAAACGGTTGATTTTCTAATATGTGAGTTGCACTTGAATAAGTAAAGGAGTCAGGGGGACTGAAGGGCGGGCAGGCACTCACCAACTTTGACCGTGCCTGTCTGAGGCTTCTCCACAAACAGGGTGGACAGCTGAGAGTCTGCATTCTGCTTGTCCTGCTCCTCGCCACCGCCACCAGCAGGCGACTCTCCCAGAGACCATTCTGGCGGGCAGAAAGGAGGCAAAGGGTCTTTTCGGGGCCAGGTTCTTCCTTGGCTGACTTACCTGCGCCTGTTGCTCTTGTCCACACCGACTCTTTCCCTTGTCTAATAAACCTAGATGGATACAGAGTCAGTCCTCCTGTCCCTGGCAGCCATCAGTAGAGAGGGACAGATTCCCATTCTTACGGGGATGACTCTTCCTCGGCAGGACAAAAGAACCCTTTCTAATTCCTAGAAATAGTGACCCTCTTCTGGCGAGTGTTGCTCTGCCCGCCTACCAGCAGACAAACCGCAGCCGCGAGCACAGACAGCAGGAGGGTGCTTCCCCGCGTGACGGCCTAAGGCCACACTTCTGCAACAGAACGGGAAGGACCACTGGACGGTCCGGTCGGGAGCTGCGTGTGGCCTGCTGTGTCTCATCCTTGCCCTCGTGTCACTGGACACCTCTATTAGGGCTGGATCCAGGTGGCTGCGGTTTGACAAGCTAAGTACCAAGATTGCGACCTGCAGATACAAATTTAAAAAGAGTAGGATTGTCCTATGGCGGGGGAGGGAGGAGGGTCGGGAAAGAGAAAGAAACTGGATCTTCTCCGTGAAGACACAAGCCGGAGATGAAGCTGATTTTGTATTTTCTAGTCTGTGCTGGGGGCTCGGCTGGTGCTAACCTGTGGTCCTTTCTGAGGCTGGGGGCAGGAGGGAGCACCGGGCCTACTCCCGCAGTTGCGGCTGAGTGCAGAGTTCAACTTCAGCCACTTAGTAACTGGGGGGAAATGCGTGGGTCGCCACCTTTTTACTTATTAATGTGTCTTGGAGAGACGGAAAGTACACGTTTAATTATTTCAGTTTTCGTGTGTCAACCATGCACCGTGTTCCATGTTCCTTCCCATAGGATGCCATTTTCACAATAAAGCAAAATAACCACATTATTCCTTCTTCATGTCTAAGTTCATGTTAAGCTCGTATGTTTTATGTGTCTCTGATAGTGAGAGTGAATTGTGATCATTTGTGTTTAAATCATGAGGATAGGGTTTATATCATGTTGTCCACTTACACACCTGAAGTCCCTGTGTGACTGGCTGGCCCGGAATAACAAATTTGTTGAGGGCACAAATGGCCGAATAATTTCACTAAGGTGTAGTTGTCGCTGCCAAGATGCATTTGAAAGTGATTTGCCAACTATCTTTAAAGTGTTATGCAAATATGAATTGCTATAACTGCAGCTCATCCCAGAAATATTGATTCCTGCATATCTGTTAAATGTTTAATATGACAGAGATGATAAAAACAGACAAGCCTGTGGGATGTGTGGCTAGATTCTTGAGTATGTAGGTATGTGTGTGTCATGCAAAATTAATTGTTTCCCGATGCATTAGTTTTCTTATAAGAGGAAATGTAATAAAAGATTATTTATGAAAGCTGCAAACTGAATAAAACAAGTATTAGAGTCAACACAGCTTTAAAAAATGAGGTCATTAGTGATCAGATTAGGATGAAGTCAAGATGCCTTGTCCGGGAGGATGTGTGCTCACCTGAATCTTTTCTTTCCAGGGCCCGACTACCCAAACCTGAAAGGAAAGTGTAATTTGGAGGATGCAAGGGGGTAGACACAAGTGGAAACGAAATGTTCACTTCAACCCTTGCGGAGTCCCCCAAACCCTGCCTCTTTTGGTGACGGGAAGAGAAAAGCTACAATTGGCTTGCATAGAAAACGGGAAGCAGCCAGGCCTTGTGGTGCAGGTGATCATAGCAGGCTCACTCTGTGGCTGAGAAAGGAGCATTACAAGTCCGAGTCAAGCCTAGGCAGCCAAGCAACGTACAGAGAGACTCCGCCTCAAATAAAGATTTAAAAATGGGCTGGGGATGTCACTTAGTGCAAAGGCCCTGGGTTCAGTTTCCAGTACCAAAGAGGAAAATCAGTAGAGTTCTACCTATGAAAGCATATATAAAATTTTATGTAAAAATAAGGATACAATTTAAAAATCCAAGTATTTAAAGATTAAGGGGAAGAGCATAAAGGTAGAAATGTAAGACAAATGTTTCTACCTCTAAAACTTATTCCCTCAATTTACTAATCTTATTTATCTTTGCAACAAAGAAAGCCTGCTTTTCAACAAGGTTCTCACGTAAAACACAGAAATTGCCATTAGAGCCACCACCAGGTCGCTCTTGGGCAGCGACTCGGCAAGGTGCCCTACTTTCCGCCTTTTCTCTGCAGGCAATTCCAAACAAGAGGAGGAGCAGGAGGAGGGATGGGGTCGTCCTAACCTGGAGGCAAGGCTGGAGGCGGGGAGACTTCCTCTTCTTCTGAAACAAGAAACAGGAGGAAACGTCAAGGGCGTGAGGCCTTCATCCCAAGAACCTGAGAAAAGACTGAAAAGCAGAGGAGAAACCACACAGCACGCTCTGAACTGCCGAGTAAGCCTGAGGACAGTTGCACCTGCGGGCTCAAAGGGGACAGATGGGCAGAAAATGCGGCTGGGCCAGGGGACAGGTCGTCGGAACCGAAATATGAGCTCAAAAGATAGAAATGTACACAAGAGGTCTGTGTGACCACAGGCCAAGGAAAAACACAGATGTTAACCATCAAGCCTTGGTGATATCAGCAGCAGAAGCAGTTTTCAAGAGCTTCTTCTGTACCTAAAGTCAATGACAGACATTATTCACGCTTCAAATCCCGTCAGTCCTCTGCTGTGATCCAAACTGACTGATATAACTGAGTTGTCTTACTAAGTTTACTGATAATGACTTCAGAAACTTTACAGGCATCTCCCCCAAGATCAAAATGATACTGGACAATGTTTTATTATTTCTTAATATTTACCAATGTGCATCTGTAAATTCAAAATCCATCTTCTAGTGATTTTTTTGGTAGAAGCACTGAATAAATAGTCCTTTTCTCTAAAATGTCTGGGCAGCAAAGTTCCCATTTAGATGTTTGAAGAGGCATTTAGTATTTGTATAAAAATCATTTTACACTACAAAAATTGTGGATTTCAAAACTAACTTGGGTGATGTAGAAAAGATGATACAGGAAATATTTACACACAAATATTAGCTAAAAAGTGTTTTGCTTTTGTTTTTAAGCAGGCTTGTGATCCCAGCACCTTGGGAAGATGAGGCAGGAGAATCTTAAGTACAAGCCCAGCCTGGGTAACTTGGCAACGTAGTGAGAGCCTGTCTTGAAGGAACAATAAAGATGGGGATATGGCCAACGCAAAGGGCCTGTGCTCAGCCTCCTGTACAGCAACAACAAACAACAACAATGAGGAACAAGAGGCAACATAATACATTTTGGTATCATCTATTAGAATATTTAATATAAATATTATTTAGTGGCCTGAAATTTACCCAGACTTTCAACCAGAAATATGACTCACTACTTTTTAAACAAAATAATGTAATACAATGGGGCTGGAGGAATGGCACATCCATGAAAGTGCTTGCCTTGCAAACACAAGGCCCTGAGTTAGATTTCCCAGCACCACATAAAGTTGGACGTGGTGGTGTGCACCTGTCATCCCAGCACTGGGGAAGCTGAGGTAGGTGGATTGTCCTGAGTTCAAGGCCAGCCTGGGCTACACCAGTGAGTTCAGGACCACAGAACAAGACCTTGTCTCAAATAAAGTAAAATACAATAAAATAACAAGAAAGAAAAAAAGAGGAAGAAAATTATGCAATAAAGAAAAGCATAGAGAGACCCTCTAATGTCCTAATGTCATTGTTTTGCAACTCGAGAGAGGATTTCCTGGGACCTTGGGGGTCCGGGATTCTCTGGTGGAAGATGCTGGATTTTCTTGTGTTGTGGGGGTGTATGGTTACTGATGCCTTGCAGACAAGAAACAACATGGCAGTTAGCCCTTTCCACACCAGGCTCACGTCTGAATCCCCGTCTCCTCACACGTCTGTCTCCATCCCACAGCATAGTGCCTTTGTGATGATGTGGCAATTTCTGCACCATTGGGGGAATTCTATGTTCCAGAAGACAGGTAGGTAACTAAAACTGTACATGAAAACAAAATACCTTGAAATTTTCTGTAGTGTTACTTGCTATAAATTTAACTTAGCACTTTATTTTTGGACTCAGAGGCTTTTATTTATTAAAACATGTAAAGAATCTTTAAAGTTTCTCAAAAATTAATGAAAATAAAGTTTTAAAATTCAACCAAATCCCAGAAAGGAACGTCTTTCATTATATATAAACTAGAAACTAGAGTCATTTTCAGTCAAATGAGTATTTCATATAGTTTTGTGTTTCCTTTTTTGTTTTTAAATTTGTGTACAGCATATAAAGAAGCCTTCACTAATTGGATGTTTAGAATGTGAAATCATTGGGAAGAATATTTATATGTGTTCATAAAACTAAAAGAACAGAAAAAAGTATGTTGTTTTTTTCCTAATGAAAATTTAATGGGTGAATAGCTTTAGAGTTCACTAAATGTGAACACTATTTGGGGACATGCACAGTTGTTTCCGATCCTGGAGAAACACATGATAAAGCAATGTTTCAGAAGATCACAAAATACTTTCTTGACGTCATGCAACAGCCCTTTCATGCAGCAGCAACTTCTCGCCTGGCTCGGTTTGGTTCATTGAGGAGAAATGCTCAAATGTCTGGAAGTGCTAGAAGGCACAAAATCCACAGAACAGTGTTCACTGCTTCCATCTTTTGGAAAGGTCTGACATTTTTAGCCTGGGAAATATAACTAAGATATAACCTAATTTAACCTTAAATTCTTGAAAAGTTGTCTGGTTAAATTTGGTTGAATTGAATGAGATTGAAAAGTTTAATTATTCTTATTTACTATTGAAATCAGGTTCTCTTGTTAAGAGGAAAAGCAAATATTCAAATCTTCTGGGTTGTAAGTAACACACACATATATGCATATATGTTTTTTAGTATATAGTCAAAAGACAGCATCTTACCAGCAAAACAAAATAAAAAATACAAATACAAGTCATATTTCCTTTTGTTCTGTTTAAAAGCGATTGCACTGCTGATGAACCTGTTTTTGGTTTGTTAGACTGTAACACCCTTGAAGACCACATCCTGGGAACTGGACAGTTTGCCAAAGCTGACCTTTACTGAGCTGACCATGAGAAAACAGCCTTTGTAAAACCATAAAAATAACTTTTTAAGCAACTGAAGTTTCCAGGGAGGAACTCTTGGTGAGTGACAGAGAAAGAACTGGGCCTCATGTTACAAGCCTGGGATTTTATGCCACATAAATACTGTGGATGGGGAGCCCTGTTGCTGAGTAACTGCAACCAAGAGGTTTGTAGGATGTGCACATTCTTAGAACCTTCCAGATTGTCTTGGACATAATTTTCACCTGACTTCAAATCATCTGTTTAAATTAAAAAATAAAGTAATAGCGACAATTGTTGCAATTCTAGGAGGCCAAAAACATACAAAATTAAAGGTACAGGGCACCAAAAAAAAAAAAAAAAAAAGCCAAATATCAGCTAAGTACAGACAAAATATTTTGTCAGGCAAATTCAGGAATTCCTCAAGGAGACTGACCCACTGTTGTAAATACTGCTGTATGGAAATGAAAAAGCAACAGCAAAATATGGATGAGAACAACAACAGGTGACATCAACTTATGTTTAGAGGCATGTGATTATCACATTTTCATAACGAGAAGGCATTTAAAACTTTTTTAAAAATCTGGATTCATCTTATAGTAAGTATCTACATTTAGTCAGTTTTTCTTCCCCAAATCCGTTAGACCAATGTAGTATCTGTTGACGGCTATGTCCTGCAGCTTAAAAATATGGCCATATTAGTTCTCAACATTGTTCACTAACAAGAAGTAATAAAATTAAGATACATAGAAAAACATTTTAGTAGATGGCTTATCATTTGATACAGCAAATTGCACAAAAATATTTTAACATGATCGTGAAGGACCAAGATGCCGTTATTGCAGGTGGAAAGCATCCTAAGTGAAGAGAAATTATTAATCATTATTTAAACTTCAAAAATTCACACTGCTGAGAAGAACATGTGTTAGGATGTCTGCTGATTCATCCACCAATCATACTCGTGCTGAAAGAAAGGCTACCTCAGATTATGTGAGTTATTTTATATACATAAGGTTCATTCAAAAAATATACATCCAAACTAGAAAGACAAACAATTAAGATAAATTAAATTATCAGTATCAAAAAGGTAGTTGATCGTCAATGTAATATCTGATTCCGATGCTGCTGCCACATTTGGAATAAGACCCAGTTCTGCTAGGCCAATGGATAGAGAAAAAGAGACCTGGTCTAATTGTCCATGTTCATACATAGGATGTAGACGCTGGTGGAACAGAGAAAGCCAGGATCACCCATATCACTGTCTCCACAGGGCCCTTGGGGACTCTTAGCTACTTCCAAAGGCCAATCCACCATCCTCTGGTGACAATTGTTCTTCCCCCTAAAACAAAAGTTGGCTTTAGAAGCACAGGACGCGGTGCCCAGATCCGTGCCTGGCACCCGGCTGACGTTCAGCTAGCATCTGCTGAGCAAGGGAGTGCTAAAATAGAAGGAGAGCCTTTGTTCCCACCGGGGACACAGGGGGAATCTATACTTAGCGTCCTGTAGATTTGCCACTTGTAATTATTCTAGAAGAATTCTGGGCCACGGCAGCATAACTTTTGTGAGGGTGTTGCCTCTCACGGTTACCACCCTGGAAGGCATTTCACATCGAATTCCTGGTGTCTCCATTTGGTTAAATGCATGTCTTTATTGCTGTTGCTATGGCTTCAATTCCAGGAGATGCTGCCTGGGACCCAGGCCAGAGTTATCCATATTAAAGGGACAGATAGCTGGATAGATGACATGTCCCGAGGCACACAAGTAAAAAACCCTTTCCTGGCAACTCAGCTGATTCTCAGATAGAGACTCTTAGTTTCAAGAATTTGACAAATCTAACCACAAACCCTACTGAGAAGAATCGCATTGGAACCAGAAAACTCTCTGTGGCTACAAAACATGATTTTCAGCACACTTACAACATGCCCCGGGGTGGCTCAGTCAAGGGGGTGGGGAGGATGCTGAGGCTGCGTTATTGTGCAAACGATTCAGAATAGTCACTATATTGGGTCTATTTGTTGAATCCATTTTAACAAACGACTAAAGTGCAAAAATGAACAAGTATTTCAGGCTCTGACCATTTTTAGTAGATTTAGCAAGATGAGAAGAGGGCAGAGGTCATCCTCCGATTCTGTGCTGGTGCCTCATTCTGATCCTCAGTGACTGGGACCATAGAGGATGCTCATCATGCCCAGAGCACACGTGGAGCGGAACTAAAATTCTGTCCAGTTCGCACCGTTGGGTCGGCACTAGCAGCAGGGAAGCCAGCATGGAAGTCCAACTGCTAATTCATCCTGCACGTGTTTACTAGGTGATTGTGACATGCAGCTCCCTGCCAGGTGCCAGAGCGGAGGAGCTGAGGGAGCCAAAGCGGTGTTAAGACGTGGTGGAGCCTGGTCACCAGACAGTGCTAGCCTGTTAGGGAAAGGATCCAGCCATAAATGCGTGACTGCGTGGAGGCAGGAGTGACTGAACGGCAGAGGCAAGAGACCGAGAAGTCAGCGGTGCAGGGCTATGGCTGGATAAAGGAGTGAAACTTGAGTTGGGTAGTCAAAAAAAAAAAAAAAAAAGATGGGCTGAAAGTAGAAGGAGAGAGATAGAGCAGAAGAGGACATTTAATGTTGGAAAACTGTGAACTTAAACTTATGCTCATCCATCCTACTTAGTCCATGGGAGCTTCTTTTTCAATTGAGGACTTAGATATAGCAACAATTATTACATCTACTTTTTACTTAGGTATTTTTTTTTGAAATTTTCTTGTCATTGATGAAAAGAAGACTGTACATTCAGGGGAAAAAAAAACAAATCAAGAAAACTTTCATATTTACCAGCCCTCTCTGTAATTTAAGGATGTCACTTTCCATCCTGAGTTGATTTACTTCCTGGGGCTACGGAACAACCAACTCTAAAAGGAAGTGTATGAACTTGGGCTTACAACTACACATGACCATGCCCTTGGTCACTTCCTACAATGTGAGAAAAATGTTACTGACTTCAGGGTACTCTAGTTAATCGCGTTTTGTCTCTTCATCATACTGTGTTATCTATAAATAAAAGAGTGTTGGTTGGCTGCTTGATTTCTTTCAAGTTGCAAAGAGGATAGCTTCATTTTGAAAACAGCAACAAGAGATCAAAGCTTCTGCTAATGGGAAGGGAGTGTCAAAGAAGGTTACCCTTGACTCTTTTTTTTTTTTTTGACTTGTAGAAAGCTTATATAGAGGGCTGGGAACAAAGCTCCATGGTAGACCTAGCATGATCAGGGTCCTGGGTTCAATCCCCAGTACCTCGAACAAAGACAAAGAAAGCTCACTTAAACATACAAATACAACATGGTAAGTTTTTCAGATTAAGGGTCAGGCATGGGCTTTGTGCAGGAATTCACAGTTTGCCTCGGGGATGATGTCACCTGCTCTGTTGGTCAAGCCTTGAAGCCTGGCCCAAGTGCCTTTCCAAATTTGGAAGCAGAGGTATACTGGCCTTATTGAGAATAATGTTACAATAACTTCAGCCAGGATGTCTAAAACTCCTTGAACCCACCTCATGGAAAGATTTCTAGGAGTTTGCACTGTCTGCATTCCATAAGGAAATAACCTTCAAACTGTGGTCCACGTGGCTGGGATTAGTATTCATGTTACTATCTATGGGAGCCACTGAAGGTCACGGACGGAGTGAGGGTACTATCGTTATGTGTTTATTTGTGATAGCATTAAGCTCAAGTTAGCTGAAGAAAAGTCATCCAATGTACTGAAGAAAGAAAAATAGTATTTTGTTAATGTGTGGGAGAGTGTAATAATCACAGGAAGTAAGTAATGGAATAGAGCACACTAAGAAGAGGATTTTAATGTGCTTTTGAGCAGCATCTGGAAAAAAGAGAAATTTCTTTCTGCAAAGAATTACTCCAAAATTAAACTACATTTCTCATTCCACAAAAAAGGTGAACAAATAAAAGTGATGATGCAAAAATATAAAACAAGGGGCTGGAGGAATAGCAGAGTGTTTGGAGTGCTTGCCTAGCAAGCGCAAGGCCCTGAGTTTGATTCCCCAGCACCACACTAACTGGGCATGGTGTTGCATGCCTGTAATCCCAGCACTCAGGAAGCTGAGACAGGAGGATTAGCGGAGTTCAGGCAAACTTGAGCTTCATTATGAGTTCAGGATGAGCCTGGGGCCCTGTCTCAATATATATATATATATATATATAAATTGTAAGATCTATTTCCGTGGAAGCTTTTTTCCGCGAGGAATGCTTTGTGTGTGTGTGTGTGTGTGTGTGTGTGTGTGTGTGTGGTGCCTGGGATGGAGTTCAGAGCCTTTGTACCATGCTGCATTCCCAGACATTTTCTTTTTGGAGGGTTCTGATTGTGAGACAGGGTTTTGCTGAGTTGCCCAGGCTTGGCTCGCGTTTGCAGTCCTCCTGCCTCAGCCTCCGGCCTGGCTCTTCTTAGTTTAAGAAAGAAGGTCTGTAATAACCTCATCCACAGCGAGATAAAGAAACTAGTATTTCATGGAGTCACAGAAGTACATAATAAAGATTATTCATTTTCCTAAAACTAGAGCATCTCCATAAAATGGAAAAGTAGAACGTATTTCAGGAACAAGACAGTATCCTGTTCCACAAGGAACAACATGATATTTGCTTAAGGTTGTATTGTCAGCCTCTACACATCATTGGGTAAGTCTACACGAACACACAGACAACATTACAAAGTGAGTCATCAGCCTTCATAATTGCTAGTGAATCCTGGAACAATTCACATAATAGCATGGCAACATTCAGTTTTGTAAAATCTGAGTAGCTCAGATAATTTGCCCGATGTGTGTGATCTCCAAATCAAGCCCTCTGTTCCTTCTCCTGTACCTCAGAGCGTGGAAAGCTTCACTTAATCTGCTGGCCTCTCAACAAAGTGCTTGGGGTATTTTTATTGTGGCCATTTTTCTTTTAGAAGTCTGTATAGTGGAAACTTAGCTGTCCTTATGCTGACTGAGCCTTAGAGATAAGATGCAGGAGAAGAACTCGAAGCCACAGTGATGAGAGATAACGCAGAGCCGTTCTAGGGCCACCACCACCCTCTCCAGTGACTACTTCCTGCTTCTCATGTCACTGAGTTCAGGCCTCCTCTGCCTCCCTCCAACTCACCTTTTGCTGGAGCTGTTCCCGCTTCCTTGTCTTTATTTGGCTCTGTGTGGGAAGTAGAAGCAGACTTTTATAAGTGTCTTAAAGCATTTCATTGTGTCGTGGACAATGAGTGGAGAAGGGAGGAGGGAGACAAGGACAGGAATGGTGCCACATGACCAATGTGCTGCACGTGGTTTGCGGGTTTTGATGCACAGTCATGTTAAACTTTAACGAAAGCAATGAATGAGCATATACACTAAAACACGTGGTGCATGTTTTGTTATGATACACTCACATACAACATGCGGAATAGAATTGAGCATAATACGTAGCTTGGGTTTTTTTTTTTTAGAACCCAACAAGGTGCTGACCTTTTGAACAATTTTGACCCACACAAGAGGTTTAGTAGAGTGGACTGACTTCCAGATATAACAGAAAGTTACAGAATTAGTAATGGTGCTATGTACGTAGTGCCAAAGAAAATGTTTTGTTGTACATAAGAATCTTTGAGATTGGCTTTAGTGGTAGAAAGCGAAATCTGACAGCCGGAACACCAGACTTTATCAGTCAAGACTGCCTAGTTTGCATTTCTCTTTGTTCAGAATGGTATTAGTTAAAACATCTAAAAATAACAACTGGCAGGTCCTGTGTGCAAGGAAAGAATAGTGTTTTGCATCCCTCCTTTTTAATCAATGAACAGAGCCGAGAGCCTCAGCTCTGAAAGGAGGTTTCAGCAGTGTTGAGGGAAGACAACTGACCTATAGGAGGTCAGTATTGTACAATGAGTATGAAACCTGGCATCATCAAGGAAACTTTAGAGTGGCCCAGTGACAGAAACGGATCTGCAAAGTAGAAGGAAAAGGCTTGTCTGTAACGGCTAGAAGGTTCTTAGTACACCCGGTGCCAGTCAAGATAATTCTGTCTGTGCAAGGAGAAAGCGTGCATGGAAGGAGACCCTGCAGGGAGGGCCACACTTCTATAACTGTTTTCAAGACAAAGTTCTACAGAAGACTCAACCTGAGCTTCCCTCTGTTCGAACTCACGAGACGCTGAGCCTGTGTGACGTGTGGACACATGACAACACTCTTCTATGCTACTTAAGATTCTCAGTGTGTCACTCTAGTATTTTTAGCTGGACAAAGGGGCTTCTGTGGGTGGCTGATTTCTCAAACTGCTCTCTGTAAAAATGATCCCCTGGAAGGAAGGGTTCATCACCCCTCACAAATTTCCATGCAAAACGACCAGAAACTAAGACCTTGTTTAATTCTTGCTTTTACCTGAGATGAACTGATCTGCAGTGACCTCTCACCCTTGACTTTACCATACTGTCAATTCAAGTAATGGCACTTAATCCCATACTGCCTTGGGGTTTCTTAGAGCATCACCTAACATCTTACTGTAGTAGTTGCAATTTACGTAATTGTTCTCCAGGCTTTGCTTTATTTTCTGCTCAACTACAAACAAACAATCTGGGGAAATACTTCCTGTCTTGAGCGCTGCTCTGTGTCGCGGAGGAAGTTTGCACCTGGCTGTTTGGTAGAGATCTCTATGTCCTTTGCTAGGCCTAGAGCGACCTCTAGGCTTGTGCCGTGGTAAATACACAATGCACAATTGAACAGAAGCCAGTTTCTCATCCTCTTTAAAGATGAAGGAAGAGTGGGGACAAAGTATACTTTGGTGCTTTCACGGGAAAAATACATGCTTTTGTCTCTTCCATCTTGGGGGATATTTAGTGGGGGCAGGCAGACAAATGATTTTAGAGGGCTTGTCAACTTTCCAATCCTATTCTGATCCTTAGGTCCACATTAATGTTAACAATGACACTTCGGGATTGGACGTCACTGGGCACTGTGTCAACCTGTGAAGGGTCTCATCAGATCTCCTCATTCATTGCTTTTTGTTGCCAGCTCATGAACCACAGAATACTAAGAATTCAGTAAATTCATCCTGATAAAAGCCTCAGAGGCCACAAAAACTTTCTTTCTCCAAGGTGTTTCTGGCAGTGTCCATGGTTCCATAATCCCATCTGGGAAGGAGTGGCTAGTCTTCTAGGAATTAGGTGGGCCATGATCCCTATTCTCACAAGAAGGATGTGGGCTTTGTCTGACTTTCACTATAGGGGAAGCCTCCAGGAAGCCTTTAGCCACAACCAATAGGAAACAGGCATAGCAACAACATATGCATAGCTTGCAGGGCTTCCAAATCGTCATTCCCACAATGTACGTGAAGTGTGGTTCAGATTAGGTTAACATGTAAAGGATAGCTCAACACACTGTATTATTTTTGTTATTATTAACTTATCCCAACTTTCATCAGCCAACATCCTCATGTTACGTTAAAGCTTATGGTGGCCGTGGAGATCAAGTCATCCCGGAGAGGTGCCGAGAATAGACAGCGTGATCAGTGGAAGCGGTGTTTTCACTCACCTTCTGGGGGTGGGGCTGGAGCTGGTACTTCATTTTCTAGAAATGAGAAGAATAGTGGTAACATTAGCGACACCTGCAGCATCTCACAGGCCCGTGCTGTCCCACTCTGGGCTGCCATTTTACCTGGGTGACAGATGACCGATCATGCTGTGGCCCCAGAGGCCCTAGACTCACTACTTTCTGTGTGTGGTGTGAGATCAGCACCTAATCCAAATTATACAGATTTCCAGGGGGTGGTATAGTGTAGGAATGGAAAGAGCACAGGTAGAATGGAAGCCAGGTAGCCTTGTCATTAGGTACCCCGCAAAGGCAGCACTAGACAGGGTATTTAATAGCACTAACCCTGATTTCTCTCCATGGAAAAATGGCCACGACGCTCCCTTCTATGTATAGGATGATGTGAAGTAAAATGAAAACCGTGAATGGCAAGCCCCTCCCCTAGAAACCAAGGTGGGGGATGCAATGTGAAAGTCCATCTCTCCAGAAAGCGGGGCACCAAAGCGTCTCCGTCATCACAATGCCCTTGTGAAACGTGCCTCTGGAAGACATCGAGGTCAAAGTCCTTTGGCTTTTGTTGTATTACCAGACAAACCGCTGCTCGCTGTGAGGTAGAATTAACCCCTCGTGTAGTCTTTTCAGGAAGTACACAGGCCTAGAGATTTCCACTGTACTTATCCAAAAAAATTTCAAAGCTCTGGTTTTGAGGTTTTAGACCTCGTGTTAGAAATCCATTATTATAGAGCAATCTGGCTACAAAGGCAGTTAGAGAAATTTCTGTGTTCTGTGGCCAAACAGCTAGAAGTAGATCCAAGACCAAAGAGCACAGAACTTCCTTGCCTACACTGGGGGTGCCCTGGGCTGGGATCAGTCGGCAACATATGAAACAACTGCTTCAACTCCAGGGCAGCTACAGGTGGCTAATAAGGTGACGTCTTGTAAAATTAGCTTCCACTCGATTGTGAAATACAACACCGAGATGGAACAGCTTTTGTTGTATGGGCGCATCGTGGGATTCCAGGAGCTCGTCGTGGTCATCGCCAAGGGTTGTCTACATCTTGCCTTCATACGTGACTGAGCTGGAGAACATCGCCTCAGAGTAACCAGCTTGGCTGAGCAGTTTCCCTGTGGGCAGGCTGGATGCCTTGGTATGGTCTAGGGTTGTGACGAGCACAGAAAAAAATGACCAAATTGCGCCACCAGAGAAATCAAGAAAAAAGTGATGCTGGTGTGGCAGTGTGCAACACTGTTTCTTCTTCAGTAATTTTTTTGTATGCTTGGTACAATCTACAATTTATCATGATATTTCTGTTTAAATAACTAGTTTAAATATTACTATGATCATAAATGTTACTATTTACTAATGAGTGAAACACACACACACACACACACACACACACACACACACACACACACATAACCAAAAGAGAAAAAGCATACATCCTTAGAGGCTGGTAGAACTTAATGTGGCAGGATGTGGTGTGAGTCACAGATGCAGGGTGACCACAAGTGTCCCTTAAAGAGTATGCACAGAAATGCTCAGGTTTCTTCAACCCCACCCTGGACAGTATCATTAATGCCATCGTCAACCAGAAGATAAAACCCCAGAGTGCAAGCATCTTATGTTCAAAGATCTGAGTGAAGAAATGGAAATCTAATAGTGACAGCTCGGATTTATGTGACTTGTCACAGCACACAGATGGATATCAGAGTACCGAGAGTGAGAAGCCAGTTTCTTTGACACATTATCTTTGGGACTGTGCCAGTGTCGCACAAGGTCCTAGGCCTTCTTCCTGGCTCCAGAGACAACTTGCTCCTCTCCCCAGTCTCCTCTCTCTGCAGCTGCCGAAGTGACTTCCCCCACCTCTGTTGCATCCATTGTGAGGCCGGAGAGGGCTCACCTGCCTGCGGGGATCGGGCTGGGCTACTCTGCCGTCCCACCCGCGTGGCTCCTGTGCTCTGAAGCTGCATTCTCTGTTCAACTTGTAGCCTTCCACCACTGAAACAAAGTGATGTTCTTTGTGTTGTGCCTTTCTCTGCGCCTGGCTAAGCCAGAAAAATCCAGGACTGTTAGTTGTGTAATCTTGGTCAGTTCCTCAATCTCTACCATCCTTCGTTTCTTCATCTGTGAAACAGTAATAATAAATAGAGCAAATGACCTCATAAGGGGCTAATCCCATGTGAAATGCACTGCACAATTCCTGGCACATGGAACGGAAAGAGTGCTGTCATTAGCAGTGCTAACTGCTCCCTTTGTTATTTTTTGACAATTGGTTTCCGTTTTGGTGATACTCCTTTCTAGGCTCTCTGAGCTAGCTGTTCCATTCTGTTCCTTTTCTTTATTTTCCTAGCATTCTGGACCACATAATTATATACTATTTGTATTCTTTCTTTGTTATCTTTTTTAGACAGGGTCTTGGTTCTGTGGTCCAGGCTGGTCCTGAACTCACTATAAACCTCAGGCTGACCTCAAATTTGAGATAATCCTCCTGCCTCAGCTTCCTGAGTTCTGGGATTACAGGTGTGTACCACCATGCCCAGTGTATGTGGTACTGGGGAGTCAAACTCAGGGCTTTGACACTGGCTATGCAAGTGCTCTAACCACTGTTCTGTCCCTCTGGGCCCGTACTGTTTGTTAAATATAATTTAATTGTTTCTTAACAGTCCCAGCATATTTGGGCTTCTTTTCCTCTGCAGTTAAATACGGGGATGTATTCTTCCTTTTCTGTCTGCCCGATATCTCATTTTATTTCTAAAATTACACTAAATGTATAGTAAATTGATTCAGAAAAGATTTAAGAAGGGCTCCTTGGGTGATTGCCTTCGGACTACTAAGGTGATCATTATGTAACAGGATCATTTTGTAAGGACACCTCAAAATCCAAGTAAGGCCAACAGGGAATTCTAACCAAATCAATTAAAGTCATCTTGGATACTGGAACTGTAAGTGTGCCCTGAATATAAATTCTCCATTTCCTTTGTGTTTGGAGGATTATGGTGTATGCGGTAGGCCAATAAATAAATGCATACATACGTGCATACATAAAATAAAAAATTTAGAGAACTTAAGGGTTTCATTCAACATCTTAGAAATCCATAGAATAGTGGTCACTAACATGGTCCGAACTGTGGGTGCATATAAGATAGTAATGCTGAGATGCTTGTAGGATTGCTGCAGAAAGTAAAAATTGAAAAAAAAATATGCCTGTCTGGTATGTAGTTAAAACCAGAATATTTCCTTCTCAAAGTCACAGAAACCTCTCTTATAACAAACAAAGAAATAGACTACCACTCATTGCTGAATGTAGAAGCTGTTTTATATTATGATTCTTTCAATGCTAGGAAGTCAGTACTATCATTGTACCTATTTTGCATATGAGCCCTGATAGGTCTCCCAGCCCAGGAAGGGTGGAGCCAGGCTCTGGCCCAGCCAGCTAGACTAGGAGCCTGAGCTCAGTAGCTCAGACCTGCCTCTCACTCTGATGGGGCAGAAGCAGCCAGCAGGCTTTCAGAACTAGCCCTCCTTTTTTCCCAGTGAATTGATTGGTCTTATTTTTCAAAGCCACATGCTTCATGTAAATGCTGGCCTATCTGTGGCAGTAGAGTATGCCTCAATCTACTTTTTCATAAAATGGAAATAACATGGCAGAACCTACCTCAGAGGTAGTTGGCAGGAATGAATGAGGTCATGGGTGGGATGCTGTAATCCCTTCCTGGTTACCATGATTACCATAAATTTTCACTTGGGCACAACAATGAAAAAAGACATTCGTGTCACTCTGGGCTTGTCATACTTCCAGGTCTCCTTCCACCATGAAGAAACAGCTCATCTTTCACTCTGGCCCTTGCCTTTGCCTTAGGTCCCTGAGAATTCATCTGCGGATGTCCCAGCTCCTTGGCTGCCTCCTTACCATCCCTCAAGGACAGCAACGCCATTAGCTCCTCACAGGGTAGGATGTGGCAGAAGCACCTGCCGTGCATTTAACCGGGACACAGGGCTTACAGAGCGCCTGAGAGGGGACGTGAGTCCTGTGGGGAAGGAAAACACAGGCCAACAAACTGCCCCTTATTGTCACTTCAGTCGCTGGATCGGGTCATTCTGTTGTCACCCTTGAAGCCTCACTGTTTCCATGCACCTTTAAGAGGGTGGCGAGCCTGGGATCACCTGGGATGGACCCGCATGCGGATGATGACCCCGGGGATCAGCCGTGGGGTTGCGGCTCCCCGTTCTCACAGGCTCCCGGTGCTGCTGTGTCGGGTACAGTAGACAGAGACTTTTCTTCTTCCTTTGGCCACAGGCTGCTTGAGGACATGCTCTGTCTCCTAGTCCTCTTCAAGCTCCGCACAGCAGGTGTTCCATAAATATAGTTGACTGACAAGCCGCTCCTATCTTCACGAAAGTCCCTTCTCCCCGCTGCCAAGAAATCAGGACGGGTCGGGCCCACGGGCAGCTCTCTTTGTCTGTCACCCACAGGGAACACTATGTCTCCCACTGGTCTCACTCCCGCTGGCTGGAGGCTCCAGGCTGGCGCCCAAGCCCCATCATTTACATTTCGTCTTCCTGTCAACACGTCTTGTGGGTCTTGTATTTCTTAACAAGGGCAAGTGAGCCATTAAGGCTAGAATTTCGGCTCTGGGGAGCAGCACACCCCTTGTCTTTCTAAGGAATCCCCCTCCTCAAAATCCGGGCCCAAAAGCAACAAGGTAACTCGGGTCAAATAGTTCTCATTCAACTATACCAGCCCTGTTGTCAACGGGGTCCCTTGCCAGGAGGCATCTGCCTTTGGTAAGGCCTCTCAATCTTAGGCAAACAGGTATCCATTGAGGAGTCCCACTATGCTGTTGCTTACTTAGAAGTGAAAAGGCAAATTCTGTGGGCCTCCTCCACCAGGCTTTTTGTCCCCTCTTTTCCCCTCCTGTCATTGTCTCTGTTTAAAAGGTGTAGCTTAGCAATTAAAGCGCTTGCCTAGCAAGCACAAGGCCCTGGGGTCAAATCTCCAGCACCATATAAAGATTAGTTGGGCCTGGTGGTAAGTACACACCTGTAATCCCACACTCCAGGCTGAGGCAGGAGAATTGCCATTTGAAGCCAGCTGGGATACGTAATGAGTTCAGGACCAGCCCGGACTATTGAGCAAGACCCTGTCTAAAAAATTAAAATAAAAAGCCCACAGGATGGTCTAAAAATACAGGAAGGTGGGCTGGAGGAATGGCTCAGCGGTTAAAGCTCTGGCCTAGCAAGTGCTACATCAAGCACTAAGTGCCTGAGTTCAATTCCGCATCACCACATAAGCCGGGTGTGGTGGTGCATGCCTGTGATCCCAGAACTCAGGAGCCTGAGGCAGGAGGGTAGCTCTGAGTCCAAGGCCAGCTTCGGCTCCATAGTGAGTTCCAGAGAGAGACCCTGTCTCAAAATAAATAAATAAACAAATAAAATAAAATACAGGAAGATCTAAGCTGTTGTTTTAAAACTTGATTGAAAGAGAAAAAGAAGAAATCGGGATACTCTGGGGAAAAAAGGAGGTGGGGCTAAGGAAGTATTTCAGTGCCCCACATAGATGGACGAGGTTCTGAAGAGGCGACTGGAGCTGAGCCCGTCCTTGTAAGGCTAGAGCGACAGCCTTTGATCCTTCCTATCTCATAGATAGGCTTTCTCTTCTTCTACAGAGCTGAAATGCTTCCAAAGGGCTTGGTCTATTTATGGTGGCTTTTTCCTATGGTCACCTACTGTAAAAAGCCCAGGTATGCCACCAATGGCAAGCCTGCACAGCTCATGCCCAGGCGTTCTAACTGACGGGCACTGGTGGCCGCGGTGGAAGAAACAGCCCCATATGTGGACGTCGTGCTTTTGGGAACTCATTAACTCCATACATGGCATGACTCTCTCCCGAGGAGGCCACTGCTATTTTCAACGATGGAGAAAGGGTTCCATGGATGGCAACTTGAGGGAAGAAAAGCACCCTTATGGCGGCTTGCCTCTTCTGTGTGGTCACATCTGAACGCAAGACGACACAACCCAGCTCTCTTCTCTCACGGGCTTACTGTTCCAAATAACATATTACTTAGAATACTTTGTTCTACATTGTTATAATGTCATCATGTTTTAGATTATAAATAACCTAAATATTTTATTAGTAAAATAATAAAAATTATATAACATGTTATTATGTAACAGTGTGACAACATTACTTAGATTTTTAATAGAGAACATAAACAGCAAATTATATCTTGCAAATATATTCCCTAAGAGTGGTTATTAATGAGTGTCATGATAACAGGGTTTTCTGTGACTTTTTTCTTTCTGTCACTTCTTTGGGAAAAATTTGAAAAGTAAACATTCTAAAGCCATCCTTTGATACTATGAAGTGGAAGGAAAAATTGTAAGTTATTCCTAATTATTATTATTATTAAAATAAAATTCTAGGTTTGAAATAAAATACACAAATGCTTTATATGTTGTAAACATTAATGATGCTGTTCCTGTTCTGTTCCTGTTCTGTCCTGTTTCTGTTCCTGTTCTGCCAACTTCTATATTTTCGCTTCAGAAAGGAAGTGGCCTTACCACAGGACATCTTCACATGGAGATATTCATAATACTTAGAACTCTTGACTATATTAATTATAAATGTCACCCAGAATTCTACAAGCAAAGTTGACACAGTGCATTTTTTATTGGCCATACAGCTTCTGTATCAGAGATACTGAATTTGGACATAAATCAATATTTAATTTAATATTTTAATACTTATATGCTTATTTTCGCTTCCTACTCTAGCCATTATAGGCTATGAGTCTCAATGTTTTATATGTTGAGATGTAAAGAAATGACATATTTTTGAGGCAGTCTTGATTGATGTCTTTATTATAGCATGGTCTGAGATTCCTAAGAGTCTCTAAGACTCTTTTAGGGCATTCAGAAAGTCAAAGTTACTTTATAATAATCACAAGTCATTATTAATTTTTTCTACTCCCAAATATTCAGTGAAGCTTTCTAGAGAACACACAACATGAGATGATACTCTGGCAGCTACCAGGATGTGTGCTTGTGTATTCTTGTGTTTGAAACATTTGTCAGTCTTAACTTCAATACAAAAACATTTAGTTATTTTTAGTTTCTTTAATAATTATCAAGAATAAAAATGGACCAGAAACAAAAAGAATGAGAATAAATGGTTCAGAATTCATTCATGTCATTTATTTCATTTAAGAAAATCTCCAGCTTTGACGGACAAAACGAACAAAGTAGTCAAGACAAAAACTGTAACTTGATTGGGGAATAATAACTTATTTTCCTATGTGCACAGACAAGGGGTAACGTCACCCGCCACTGCCACTGCCATTTGTGGCTCAGCTATCTTGCGCCTCCTCACTCATCCAGACAGCAGACGCTGACCAGGAAATCAGAAGGGGCCTGGAGGGGAAAATGGACTTGTCCCAAGATTCTGAGACTCCCTGTCCTGAAAGTTCCTCAACTTTCCTCTAGATGGGGAAAGATCCTAGGTATTCAGCTAAGCCAGACCTAGCCAGGGGACCGAACACTAGCCAAATGCATGAAGATAACCCAGCCTCAGGCGCGGACTTTCTAACCCCCAAAGTGGGCCTGCATGAGGGGCCCAGCCGGGCTTAAGGTAGTAGCAGCTAACGAATTCAGCCAGGAGCAGAGTCCTAACAGCAACAGAAGCAGGCAGGAAGTGGATTGCAGGGAAGGGAGTAGGTGTGGGCAGAAGTTGACAGGAGGGATGTGGAGGAAGACACAGGGAGGAGAACAACATAGAGAAGTTATCTAGTGACAAGAATAATAAAGAGGGCCAGCCCAGGAGTCTTACAGGCCTCTAATCACAGCTACGTGGGAGGCTGAAACAGGAGGATCATTAAGTTTAGTGCCGGCCACCTCCAGTACAGCAGAAGTAAAAAAAGGAAGGAAGGAAAGAAGGAAGGAAGGAAGGAAGGAAGAAAGGAAGGAAGGAGGGAGGGAAAGGAGGAAGGAAGGAAAGACAGCATCCTTCTGGGAAGGGATGAAATAGAAAAACTGGGGGCAAGTTTAAAATACAAATCAATATAAGTTCATTTAACACCAAGCAAATAATTTAGGCTTTCAGTAAGTCCTCTCACCCCAGTATCTATGATCTAAGACAAAGCTCAATCAAACCCCAAGTACTCTCTTTTCTTGATCACTGCTGGGAGGGAGCCCAGGGCCCCACGTGTGCCGGGGCGGGAACTCTACCATGGAACACCTACCTTAGCCTTGTACTTTATTTTTAAAAGCAAGAGAGTCATGGTATATTTTAGGAATATTTCTTTCTAAATTGGTTGAAATAAGGGTTTCAGTTTCCAGAACAAAACTCTTACTTCTACAGAAAATCCAGCTACTCAAAACATCTCAATGTAATCCAGATTTATTTACTACAGCTAAGCGTTGCCAAAGGCTGTCCTTTGCGGCTCAGGATAGATAAAGCCTAATGTGCACCCTCCACTGATGTAAATTTTCAATGACTTATAGTTCAGCTTGATGGAATTTCCCTAAATCTACAAGATTTTTTGTCCTCTCCTAGTCAACTTGTTCTTTTGCCCTTCTAATTATGCATATTTCAACTCAAGATGTCATTCCACACTGCACAAGATTAAAAATGGAAATTATTATGTAACTGTAAGTCCACAATCTTTTGCTAACATCTGATGACCTATCTTTTTTGCCTTGAATTTAAAAAGAAGAGTCCAGTGGGGCTTGGAGAGGCATCCACGGTGTTGAGGGTGAGAGAAAGCTCTACTCAATTGGAGAAGTTCAGCATTTTTAGCACAAGTCAAAAAGAAAATGACTGTGCACCTGAATTGAATGTTAGCCCCCCTTCCCTTTGTTCCCTCTGCATACCAGCCTGGGAGCCCACACATGTGCCATCCCATGCACGTGGCTGTAGGGTCCCAGTCCAGTCCCTCGCAGGCCTCGCCCCAAGCACTGCTGGGCCTCACTCGGGTGACTTTTTAAAAGTAGAGGAAGAAGAGTCCTGATGCCGGGTGGGGTCATAAAAATCAAATTCACCAGCAATAAACACAGGGGCACTCACTCATCCCCCCCCCCCCCCCCCCCCCCCCCCCCCCCCCCCCCCCCCCCCCCCCCCCCCCCAGCTAATGTAGTCAAGGACAGCTCCTAGGGCGGTTGTCTCGGGAAAGCTCAAATCCAGGAAGTCTTCACCTGCCAGACACCCAAGTGGGTAAGGAAATCTCACCGTCCCTCACACGCAAGCCTCCGCATGCCTTGTGGCAGAAATAGTCATGGGTTCACCTGTGCCGAGTGACTCGTCATCTAAGTGGGAAAGGTCGTGTCCCCCCCAATGGAGCAGTAAAGAAACGGCCATTGTCCCCTGTGTCCGACAACTGCCGAACCCCAGCTGGATGTGACGTGTTTCCCCAGAAACCCGACAGAATGTCTGGAGTATAGATCTCGCATTTGATTTGAAATTCCATGGGTGAAAGCTTAGATGTTTCATTATGGGTAGAATAAAGACAGCTACTTGGAGGCTAAAACAGAAGGATCATAAGTCTAATGCTAGCCATCCCCAGTACTACAAGAAGAGTGAAAGGAAGGAGAGGAGGGAAGGAAGGAAGGAAGGTGGGAGGGACTCCTGTTGGTGGCAGTTGTGATTGTGACAGCAGCACCTTTTGTGTGTGTGTGTGAGAGAGACAGGGCTGGTCCTGAACTCCCTCTGTAGCCCACGCTGGCCTTGAACTCCTAGCAACCCACCTGCCTCAACCTCCTGAGTGCTGGGATTACAGGTGTACATTCCTGGAATGCATTATAAATAGTAACACAAGATATCAAGAAAGCAATAGTTGTCATATGCTTCACATCAGTGGGAATAGCTTCAAAGTTTTATATTACGTATGAGACAATATCTTATTCTAGACAAGATTTTTGAGTTTACTGTGCTGGAAGAAAAATGTTGGAGGTCTTGCTATATGCTCTGAGCACTCTGTCTTTATTTCAGTTCTTATAAAGACTTGGTAGGTCCAGTGTCATCTTAATAACATTTTACAGATGAGAAAACTAAGGCCCACAAAATATAAGTAATTTGGTACACATGGAGCTGGAATTGGAATTGTTTAATGTTCTATGAATAATAAACAGCAATTTTTATGTCACTATGTTTAAAAATGAATGCTATTTAATATGCATAAAGAAAAATCCAAAATACATACTGAACCCAGAGTAACCTTAAAGACACCTGACTCTAATCATGAGAAATGGAAATGTAGAATGATTTAGGTAGGTGAAGTTTGAGTTAAAAGTAGAACATGCCAGTCGAATATGAAATCTCACAGAAGGCAAAGGCTGTTACTGATATAAGATCTCCTCAGGCACCTAAGAAGAAAGATTATGCCATTCAGAGAAAGTTTTGGGTGTATTTGGAAACTGAAACAATTTAACGGATAAATACGAGTACAAAATGGAATAAAACAAAATCAAAATTACAAAATGTAACACTTGACAGTTGGATGTACTGTTAGCTGTTGCAGTGATGAGCCAAACTGGCCTGGGGCAGATTCCCAAGGGAGTGCTAAAGGGCAGAAGTCTTATCAAAGTGGGTTTAAGCTTGAACGGCATAATGAAAGTCAGATTAAAGCTAGCTGTTTATAAATTTGTTGTAGAGAGAAAAATAAACATGGGATTGGATCGCCCTGGTCTTTCCTTCTGCCAAATCCACCGGTCCACACCCCAATCTGATGGAATCTGAAACTTCGCCCTAGATGCGCGCATACAAGCCAAACGTGGTGGCGCACAAACGTAATCCCAGCACGTGGGCGGCTAACGCAGGATTGTGAGTTTGAGTCCAGCTTGGGTCACAGTGAGTTCAAGGCCAGCCTGAGCTACCTAGCAAGACCCCATCTCAAGGTAGACAAGCAAGCAAGCTCATGAATACTCTGTCCCATGCATGGGAATATCCTAACTCTGGCTTATTTTTTGCCTGTTTGGCTGTACAAGTAGTACACTCTCTGTTACTTAAACCTGGGTCTATCCACCCTGAACAGATTTAGATAGGACAAGAGAGTTTGATTCTTATATTTTTGGGGCTATATTTTTGAAGTACTCTGGTCCAACATAATCACTACAGTTTTGGGGACCTGGTGTGTGTGTGTGTGTGTGCGTGTGTGCGTGTGTGTGTGTGTTCTGGGCTTTTGCACTGGGTTACATCCTCAATCATTTTTTTATTTTGAGACAGTCCCAGCACCGTGCGGCACCATGGCTGGCCTTGGGGCTGTCTTCACGAAAAGCTCTGAGGACAGAATCCCTGTTCTCTCTGTCTATGACCTAATTTGCATGGATATGGGAAAGTGGATGATAATGAATGACATTAGTCCTTTTTTTTTAACCACTACAGTTTCATCTTCCATAGCCATCATGTTCTCACATTTTAGAAAATTACCCTTGAATCAACAGTAGCTGCTTCATTAGTCAGTGTAACTCGGAGCAGTCTAACTCAGAAACTTTCTGTGCTTTTATTGAATTATCCCCTAAAGCAGTGAGTAGTCCAACAAGAACAGACATGGGCACATCCCCTTGGGAATATAAAAGTAATTAAACATATTTTTGCTTACTTTTGATTGCTAGGACTTTAAGCCTGTTCTTGATTATCTAACACACTCAAGCATGTCTAGAGATCAGGTCTAGAATTACCAGAGGTTGCTGGCTGCACAAGTGCTTGCTGTCACTTAATATAGGTTTCATAGACTAATGAGGGAGAAGTGCAGATAAAAATAGTGATTGTTCACAATAATAAAAATTCTTCTCTACATATTCATAAGAACCCTGAAAATACATTTTAAATAAACAGCCAAAAGAATTTTAAACACAAACAAAAAAGATATTTTCTATGATTGAAAAAATAATGTAATAATTTCACAGAAGATTCTCACAATTCTCTAAAAATTTAAAGAATATATTTGTCAATAAAAGCATCATGGAAACATCTTTTCACATTCAGTCAAGCATTTACTTATTAAATAATAAGTTTAAATAATTAAATAATAATAATTTACTTGGTGGTACTGAGGGTTAAGTCCAGAGTCCCTATAATAAGCTACATCCCCAGACATTTTTTTTTTTTTTGAGGCAGGGTTTTAAGTCACTAAGTTGTCCAGATTAGGCTCCAAATTCAGTTCCTCCTGCTTCAGCCTCCCAGACCTGCTCCACAGAGCCTAGCACATTCAAGCTTTGTTTATTTATTTACTTATTTAGAAACAGGGTGTTGCTCTGCAGTCCAGCCTGGTCCTGATCTCACTTTGTAGCCCAGGCTAGCCTCAAACTCATGGCAATCCTCCTGCCTCAGTCTCCCAAGTGCTGGAATTACAGGTGTGTATCACCATGCCCATTTTATGTGGTGCTGGGGAATTGAACTCAGGCCCTTGTGCTTGCCAAGTAAGTGCTCTAACCGCTGAGCTATTCCTCCAGCCCTCAAGCTTTTAAAGAGACTATTTATGTATTTGTCCTTGTGCCCAAGCATTTTTAAGAAGCCACTTCAGCCTACATAGCTTATTTCAGCATCAGGGTTGGTGAGAGTGGACTTTGAAGTTGCGATGAATCAGAAAACAGTATGAATTGGGCGTGTCCAAGGAGCCCAAAAGAAAACAAAAATGCTTCCCGACTATGTCTCATGGTCAACGTAAGTGACCGAGGATCGTGAAGGCCCCATTTCCTCCTCTCTCTGCGTCCCTTGGGCCAGCTAGTGACCTTGACCTGTCCCTCTGACGATTTCCTCCACTCCTTGCCCCTGAAGTCCCTGTCACTTCAAAGGCCTGGGGAAAAGAGCAACGATTCTTTAGACTTAGTCGATGAGAAGTAAGGATGCGATTTGTTTTTCCAAAGGTTTTTAAGTGATATATTTAGGGCACTTGAGAGGAAAGAATTGGCCAGGCTTTTATTTATCTTCCTAACAGGTGCGGTGCGGACAGTCAAAGAAGCAAGCCACTGAAAGGCAGCGGTCCTGCCAAGCAGCAATCCCCTCCTGGCACATTCGCCTTCTCCCAGAGAGCTCAGATCTGCACCACGATTCTCCAGGAGGGCAAGGCAGGTTTTCAGGGGCAAAATAATACTGTGGCTTTCATGAAACTTTCTATTTCTCATCCAAATCAGCAAGTATCTAAAGTCAGGGGAAAGCAGCGGCCTTCGAGAAAATGCCTCCTCCTTCCTCCCTTGTTCTTGACCTTGTCTTTTACTTCCCATAAAGGTTTAACTTCCCCCTAGGTCAAGGTGGAGGTCATAGTGCGCATGTGTGCATATGTGTGTACAATAGAATCATTCTACTTATTACACACGCATATGTGCATGTAATATAGATATATGATGACTTTCCAAAGCCAATTTGTTTATTATGGTGGATAGCCTGGGACACCCCGTCTCAGGCAAGTGGACACTGAAGGTCAAGAGGCAAATGCGAGAAGCAGCCCTGCCCTCACCCATCAGCCCCCAGAGCTCCTTTTTCTGGTCATGACTAAGCCCTAAGCAACGCTTGGAAATAGGCAAGCGTTGGCTGATGCCGCATGACAGTGGGATGGGCTCAGGGCTCAGCTCAACTTTACGTGGTGATAAATCTCTAGGAACCAAGAAAGAAAAAGAGAAAAGTCTCTCTGGACTGAAAAAGAAAAGAGTTGCTTCCCATGATCCCCTTCATACCTTATCCCTACTGGAAAAGACCAGCATAGATACAGTAGATGTTGTTGTTGACATAGCAAAGGAATCTGTAGCTACAACAGGGTGAATTTGATTCCTGAAGTTACCAAATTGACTCCTTAAAATTATAGGCATAAATAGACCCATGTGCTGGGGGCAGATCTCAGCAGTTAAAGCACTTGTCCAGCAAGCTCAAGGCTCTGGGTTCAATTCTCCAGCCCCACAAAAGCTAGGACTGGTGGCACACACCTGTAATTCCAGGGATAGGGAGGCGGAGGCAGGAGGATTGCTGTGTGTTTAAGGCCAGCCAGGAATACATAGTGAGTTCAGAATCAGCCTGGAGTACACAGTGAGACCCTGTCTCAAAAAACAAACAAAACAAAACAAAAAAATTGTGTTTTTCCCTAGTCTGACTTTTTAAGAAAAGATTTCACCTAGAATGTGAGAAAACTACAGTGGCTTTCCAAGGATTTTTGGAACAACATACAAGCACCAATGTATGTGTCCTTTTCTGACACGTACATAAAATATAGTGAGATCTGATAACAAAGCAAAAGTCATGTTAGGGCCTCAACTCAGAGAGTTTTTCTGGGTTCTGTATAGTTTGATAGTTAACAATTGTCTCAGAATGTTAAAGAGCCAGGCTTTACCTCTGGGCATGGTGGCACAAGCGTGCAAGCGCTCAGAGGGTAACTATGAGTTTGAGACTAGCCTCCACTACATAGTGAGTTCAGGACCAGCTCAGTCTCAAAAACACAACAAAACACAAAACAAACAAAAAACAAAAAACCCCCAGACTTTATGGTTGTCATCATTACATACTTCAGAGATGCAATTCTGAAGAAATCATTTTTATGCGTTTATGACTCATTTAATTAGTTTTGAACCAATAGGGATTCTACCACAGGGAGAGTAAAAACCACTGAACTGTTTTAATTATGTTTTGATAAAGTTTCTTTCTTACTGGAACAGAAAAAAATTCAATAAAAGGTAATTTGTTTATACCTTAGGAGCCAAGGATGCTCTAAGGTCTTTTAAGACAGACACTTTATCATATATATCCTTGAATCTCGGCAACTACCACAATCTACTTGCTCAATTAATAGTTGAAACATAAATAAGTATAGCAGCAAGGCATTCTGGGAGCTCTCCACAAGCTGAAGCCTCCTTTTGCATCGTCTCACCATTCTGACTTGATCAACCTAACCATTATTTACAAAGAATACCTTTGTGGTGGAGGTAAAGGTTACACTTCACTGTGATTCTACAAAGAAGACTCACAGAGCTGATGAAGGGGACTGTAGAACAACGGCGAGTGGTTACTCCTTAAAAACAATGTCTTACTTTTTCCAAAAGGAAACATCTAAGATATTTTTAAGGCTTAAGTTAAGATTGCTGGTTGTTTACTTCTAACAGACATCCTCCTTAGGGTCCAAGTCACACCCCTCCTTCATCCTTAGAAGGACCAGTATGATGTCCTCACAACTGGGCGGCCCTCAGTCAGCAGACAGCTGAGTGAAGCATCTTTCAGGTGCTGAAAAACCAGCATGTGTATTGGAAGACTTGCCATAGCCTTTGAGCCCCAGTTGGGCCAGACTAACCCATAGATCCTATCAAGATTTATAGCAATCTAGCCACAGCAGTACACCCCTCTAACCACAAATTCACTCTGTGAGCCTGAGGCAGGCGGGTCACAAGTTCAAGCTCAGCCTGGGCAACTTAATAACTTAGCGAGATCTTGTCTCAAAACCAAATGTAAAAATGATCTGGGAATGTAGCTGAGTGCAAAGGCCCTGGGCTCAACCTCTAGTAAAACAAAAGGAAAAACAAAACAAAGAAAAACCCCACTCGCAGCAGGGGTAAGAGGATGTCCAGCGTAGGAGCCATCTATGGCCTGCAGAATCCTTGGTCCAGCTCAGCAGAGGCCACTGTCATACTGGGGGCGAGTTAATTATATAATAATTAAATGTTTTACCAAATAGAGCAATCTAATGTTTAAAGGTGATAATTTTAACAAGCGGCAGGTTAGCTCAGTTGGTTAGAGCACGGTGCTAATAATTTTATATGGCCTGTGAACGACATCATAAATACCCAAATGGCCCTTGGCAGGAAAAAGGTTCCCCACCCCTAACTTACAGCAATGATCATGTTGTCCCTGAGCATGGCTTTCCCTAGTGGGAAAGAACATTAACAGACCTCACAGGGGCTGGAGGGCTTTGTTTTGGTTTGAAATGACTGTAGAAAGATTGGATGGTTGCCATGTTTTATGCTTGGGGCTCTATTTCAGAGGAAGCTTTCCATAGAGCAATATCAACTACAGTAAAAGTGAAATCAAAGTCAGAAAAACACAGAGCTACCCATGACCGCAAGAGCTAGGAATTGCCACACTTCTTTGAGTTTGGGTCTTGCTCTGTAGCCCAAGCTGGTCCTGAATTCACTATGTAGCCCAGGCTGGCCTCCAACTTACGGCAATCCTCTTGCCTCAGCTTCCTGAGTGCTAGGTTTACAACCATGCACCACCCTGCCCAGTTTATGCGGTTCTGGGGCATCGAACTCCAGGCTTTGAGCTTGCTTGGTAAGTGTTCTAACCACAGAGCTATACTGTCCTTAGTCTTCTGATGAAAACAGTAGGAAAAGGCAATATACAAAGGAAAATTCTTGAAGGTGCTGTTCCTTTAAAAATCAGAGAAAGAAACAATAAA
This sequence comes from Ctenodactylus gundi, assembly GCA_004027205.1. Lineage (NCBI taxonomy): Eukaryota > Metazoa > Chordata > Mammalia > Rodentia > Ctenodactylidae > Ctenodactylus > Ctenodactylus gundi. The sequence continues at coordinate 67,930 of PVKB01004823.1, read as the reverse complement.
AAAAAATCTCTGTACTTCCTCAATGAAGTTTAAATATGCCAGCCACCTTCTTATCCCTCCCCCCTTACTTCCTACCATCCAAATTTAACCTAACCAAAGAATTTGTGGGTATAAAATTACCGTTCAGGGTGGGGGGATTCGTCCCACACAGACTATCAACAGTGCTTTATAGGACAAGGTCAACGATTCTTTAGTATACATGCTAGTTTAGAAATCAGTATATGTGCTAATTTTATACAAGAAGTTAAAAAAATAGGTCTATATGGAGGAGGGGCTGAAGTTACAAATTTTTTTTTTTCCTTTTTGAAGCTCTAAAATTTCACTCTTTTTAAAATACAGCACTTCAGATCGAGTAGTCACATCAAACCTAGAACTTGGTCGTGTCTAGCAGTCAGGATCATTTACCCAGCGCCACTGCCCCAGTGCCTGGCACTGGAGTGACTAGTTTTCAGCTTTCTTGGCATTTTCATTGGTTTTTCAGACAACACACGCATGTCTGTTCCCTAAGTTCAAAATAGTGAAAATAATGTTCTGACCTCAGCTGGGAAAAACGGAATGCGTGTCACCCAAGCCAGCCTTCAAGAGGTTAGTCAAGTGACAGATAAAATAAAAAGGACACTTAATACACATGTAAATCATTTGCATTACAAATAAGACACTTCAGCAGGGCTGGGCCTCCCTGCCCGGGGCAGGATTAAGTTCCCACATTAATGCACGCATTTGGTGTGGTTATTTTGAGTGGAAGACTTCATCCCAAGTGCCGACGCCACCGAGGAAGGCCAACCTGTAAACCGATCACCGTGGCCTGTCAGCACTCGTTACTTAATTACATAAAGAAAATATATTTCAGGGGCTTCTGATAATTTGGTTAGTGTTTCCACTTTGATTCGATGTGCGGTATCTTCCTCAAAGTTCTACCAAAGAATGGTGAAAAGGGCTTTTAAGAAATGAAAAATAAATTAAATATTATTATTTTTATGTTCCTTGCTAATTGTGTGTGTGTGTGCATGTTGTGTGTGCTCTTAGTCATAGGAAAGATTTAGGAAGCACAATGAAAATTGATCTGAATGAGTTAATATTTTAAAAGATATTTTCATTAAGTAGAAAAGACAAGGTGCTCATGCAATGGGTAGTTTTTTCCACTAAACTCATGAGCACTGATTCCAGTTACTTATATTATTAATTAGTCGTGTTGAGATAATGGTTTTTATGGAAAGAAGTAATTTCACTGGGGGAAATATTTCTCATGCAGAATTTTTTTTTTTTTTTTACATTTTAAGTCCAACTATTTTTAAAAGGCAATATAATAATAGAAAACTCTACACAGTAAAACTCAGGAAAGAACTCAGTTTATCAGTGGTATTCACAAGCATTTTCCTCTCATGCTAGAACTTGGTAGTAAAGTTCCAAAGGCCCTGATAAAAGCAAGGCAAAACAAAACAACAACAACAACAACAACAACAAAAACATTCAGTTTATATATTTCAAATTTCTTTCCATGGGAAAAAAAAAGAAAATCTGAAAATGATGCTGCAGATTCTTTTTTGAGGTCTTGATAAAATGTATTAACAAATTGGCAAAAGCATTCCAACCCCCTTCTCCCTGCAAACTGCAAAATTAACATCAAAATTCAGAAAACATGCCTGAAAATGCAATGGGCCCAGACGCCCTGAAGACATCTTGCAAGGATCTCTTGCAGTCGCATGGGAAAACACTCACTTAGCCCTTGTAGTCAGTGTTCCCTCATAAGCTCACATCACCCAACATTTTCCAGCCTTTATACTCTCATTGTTTTTCCCTCTGCTCCTTTTCGTCTGGATGCTCCTGTGCGTACGTCACAGAGATTCTATTATTTCATAGTCGATTTAAGAAACTGCATATCTGTTGCAAACTGAATACCAGAAAAAGCCCACTCCGTGACAAAGCGCAGCCACGCGCGGCCTTACCCTCTTTCTTCGTGGGCTCCGGCATGACCACAACAGAAAGTTACTCTCCGCAGAGTCTGCTGCCCTCCAGGACTGGGCGCCGCACCCCTCGAGCAGGGGCTGATGGTGCAGGTCGATGTGACAAGCGCTGGGGAGAACTGCAGCTCTTTTAACCGGCCTGTGGACGTCAATCACCGGGGCTCCGCCCCCGCGGGGCCAAGGATGCTGCGGCCTAGAGCCTCGGCCTTCCTTCTCCCATCTGGTGTCTGCTCGCGCTCTCGCCTGCTGGCAGGAATCCCCTGGCCACCTCCTGCGGCTGCCCGTGCACCTGGACTTCTAAATCCAGCCGCAGCCCTGCGCTCCTCTCTCGCGTGGGGTAGGTGCATGCGCCCACCGGGAGGGCAGAAAGACCCCCGTGTAGCACACAAAACTCCATCCACGACCTTCTAACACGATCTATCTCTTCACTAAGATCAGAAACAAAAAAAACTCCATTCAGATAAAGATTTCAATGCTTTCCTTAGCATGCACTCTCCTTAACTCTTACCAGGGCTTTAAAATGTTTATATTTTATTGGTTTATCAATATTAATTTGTTATGTCAAACTTCCAAGTTGAATTTCTTGTTTTGCTTTCTCTGCCAGGAACTGTGAGCATTTCTATGAAGCAACAAAAAGTTTTCGCCTCTTTTCAAGAAGCGCTGGCTTGGCTGGTGTGCTCCAGCCAAGGGGACCAGCAAAGGGTGGTGAGGGCCCACCTCAAGTGTGCGTGTCGCCAGCCTTGGAAAGAATTTGTGATTCATTCTCGGGGAGACAGAAAGGCTTCAGATGGTTTGGAACAGAAACAGTATGCTCTAGTTTATGTTTTTAAAAATATAGCTAGGTGTAGGGGTGCAGGTTTATAATCCCAGCACTCTGGTAGGCTGAGGCAGGAGAATTGCCAGGTGGAGCCCAGCCTGGGCAACTGAGCGGCTTAGCAAGACACTAACTCAAAATTAAAAACAAAAATGGGCTGGGGATGTAGCTTAGTGTGACCCTGGGCTCCGTCCCCAGAACCACACACACTGAATGAATGATTGACGCTGGCTATGTATATACGCATGTAAATAGAATATCATCTATGGTTTTAACCTTGAATCAAAAAAAAGAATCTTTCTTAAAAACTTATAAGGCAGTGTAAAGAATGAAACAACAACACATACTGCAGCAAGGACAAAACTTACACTAACTGAGAGAAACCAGATGAAAAAAAAAAAAAGACAATAAAACAATATACTGCCCGTTGCTCAATCCCACTTGCATGAAATATACAGGCTGGGCAAACGCTTAGAGTCAAATGGGCCATTAGTGTTGCCACGGGCTGGGGAATGAGAATGGGCTGCTCATGGATACAGGATTTCTTGGGCAGTGATGAAAGTGTCCCGAGGTAGTGGCGACGGCATGACAGTTTTGCAAATATATTAAAACCTATGAAGTTGTCCTCCTGAAATCTGTAGGGCCAACAACGTGAGACAGACTAGCAGCCGTGAATGGTTACACAAACCTAACTTCAGACATTTGCCGGCCATGCCAGATTCATTTACCTTTTCCTGAAAATCTCGTGGAACCGATGGACCAACACCAACTCCCAGTGGCCACCTGGGCAAGACTCCTGATTGGCTTCGTTCACATACACAGCACCTCAGGACTGAGATTGCTTATGCGACTGCTTATTGTTTAGCTTGGGCTTTCAACCGCGTGTGTTTTTGGTGTCATTTTTAAGAGACAGATTCATCCTGAGCCAGCTACATTGTCTTGTTTGATTTCCCCCGTGGCCAAGAGTGCAGCTGGTCAGACTTAGCTCTACCAAACTCCGTGCCAAGCTAAGTTTTCATATAAGGATGGGAACTCGACTTCGGACTGAATAACATCACGCTCCAGCTATGCAGGGTGAGGGGGAGGCCGGTTAAGACAGGCAGCGAGGCCTCCATGAAGAAAGCCTTCTCTACACCCCTGAGCACGCTGTCTGCATCTACAACACATTCCTTTTCTCTGAGATGCCAAACAGCTAATATCCACCAGAAAACAGTCCATTCTGTCATAAAAAGTGACATGTGGTCTGAAAGAGAAAGAAAGAAAGAAAGAAAGAAAGAAAGAAAGAAAGAAAGAAAAAAACCCAGCATAGTTTTCCTGAATCTGCTACGAGGATGCTAATTAATAGATGAAATAAATTAAATAACTTTGGGTTCCATTTCTGAATTTGTCATTAGCCAGCTGAGTCACTTAAAGGAAGTCAGGCAGCCTTTCTGGGCCTCAGTTTCCCCTTTGTGTAAAATGAGGGGCTCAAAAAATGACTTGCTTAAAATAAATTTTTAAAAAGAACAACTTCTGAGGCCTCTTCTGGCTTCAATTTTGGGGCGCTATATGGAAGACGCTGAAAAAAATAACCATTTTAAAAAACATTTCTGGCCCACTGAACACCACACATGAGATGGGCCGAAGGATGGGGTGTCACGTTGCAAACGAATGTTTACAGTGACAGGCAGATTTCACACATACCACCACGGAGGTGCCACCCCGCCCTTGGCTCTGCAGGAACCCCTGGGGGTTTTTAATATGCTGATCATTTTACTGAAGTGAACATATGCCAGGAAATATTGTAACCCGTGTAGAAAGTATTTTATGCCCTAGGGGAACTCTTGGTAATCAAGAACTTGATTATAAAAAGTGTTGTTGGGAGAACGAACAAACTCTAGGGTAAGGGGTTGTGCGGCGTATCAGACAGCTAGTGCATGGTCTTACACCGGGGTAACGAGGAGGACATGAGTCTGTGCTCTTAGGAGGGGAGAAATGGCAACGGGGCGTCTTTTATCCCCTTTGTTTGAAAGCCATGTTAGATTTTCTCTTTTGGGGTGCTGGCGATGTGATCTGGTCAACTACAACACAAGACTGTGGGACGGCAACAGTCGAATCAAGATAAAAGTGTATTCTCCCTCACATAAAACAAGGCCAAAGGAAACACTTCCACGTGGTCGTAAACCCAGGCTCTTCCTTCTTGCTCCGCCATTCCAGAGGTGACCTCACAGTCTAAAATGGAAATGGAGGAAGGCTGCATCTGTACTTCCAGCTACCCAGGAGGCTGAGGCAGGATGACCTCAAGAGCACAGGTACTTGAGGCCACGCTGAGCAATGTAGTGAGAAGCTCATATCCAATTTTAAGAATTAAGTAAAGAGATACGTAAAGTTGCTTCTAGTGTGCTGGCCATTACCATCCGTATTCCAGGTGGCTAGAAAGATGAAAAAGAGAGCATTCACTTTCTCATTTTACCAAGCTTACTTTAAGTCCCAGATGATTCATCTGTCTTAGTTACTTCTTCATTGCTGTGGCAAAATATCCGCCACTTAAGGGAGGGAAGATCTATTTTAGCTCACAGTTTCAGACAGTCTGATATAGTCCATTTATGGGCAGTGGTAGAAGCATGTGGAAGGGGGTTTGGCAGAGACCACTGTTCACAGAATGACAGAGAGGAAGCCGCATCACAGAGGAAGGTGGGACTAGTGCATATCCTTCCAGGTCACGTCCCAGTGATCTGCCTCTTCCAGGTTAAGCCCCAGGAATTTGTCCTTCTAGATCATAGGCCTGGTAACATGTCACATGCCTGTAATCTATAATCTACTCAGGTCCCTAATCCACAAAACACTTGTAATCCATAATCTATTTCATGCCTATCCTACACCACACACCTCCAATCTACCTGTCCTGACCAGGCCCCACCTCTTACCAGCACATGGAAGCCATAGGTATTCCATGACATCCAAATACATGAGGTTTTGGGGGAATCTCAGATCTAAACCATAATGACATCAACTGCATCCTATAGAGCAGATTTGATCATAGGGCTGCATTTGGCTGCAGAAGAAACTGGAAATCTAGCTTTTCATTGTTAATGATAATGGGCTCAGTAAAAAAATTAAGATTTTGTTATTAAGGAGAATGGATGTTGAATAGGAAATTGTCGATGCCTGTCACTCCTCTCCAAATAGAAATTCTCTCTCTCTCTCTCTCTCTCTCTCTCTCTCTCTCTCTCTCTCTCTCTCTCTCTCTCTCTGTGTGTGTGTGTGTGTGTGTGTCTCGTCTCTGTCTGTCTCTGTCTCTGTTTCTCTTTCTCTTTGCATTGATATCTTTGGAAAACAAATAAATGTTAAAAAAAAAAAAGTCATGTTCCCTGCATCAGCCAGAGATGTGAGGAGTGAATGCAAGCCAATAGTCCCCCATGGCGTCCTTGCTCCAAGCTGTGACTTACAACCAATTTTGTTGTGTTCATAAGAATATGCACATACTTACATGTAGTGACTTCTTCATTTATTTTTTATTAGTGGCTTGTACTTCTTGTATTACTTTTTTTAAAAAATGTAGCCTTCAGTAGACATCACTCTGTATCTCTTGTGTATATTAGTTACTTTGCCTTTGCTGTGACTCAATACACGATGTCCACAAGTTAGGGAGGAAAGATTTATTTTAGCTTACAGTTACAGAAGGTCTCAGACAGTTCATGGGTGGGTGGTTGGAAAATAGTGGAATCACACGGCAAGACTGGAGCGGGGTCAGGGCCAGAGCCAGAGCAACAACAGCAGAGATCCTCACAACATGGTGCAAAAGAGAGACTGGGAGGAAGGGCGGAACCAGCACATGCCCCTCCATATCAAGCCCAAGCACCTGCCCCTTCCAGCCAGGCCCCACCTCCCAACCCTACACTGTATGCATAGGAACATGAGGCTTTTGGGGGACACTCCAGATCCAAACCACCATACTTTATATGGACCTAACTCCACCTTCTAACAGCTAAACGTCTGCTCACAGGATGGGTGTGGTGGTGTGCCATGGTGAGCCAACAACATTTCTTGTGGTGGACATTCGTTTTGTTATCAGTGCCTGAGCTCCACAGCTAATTAATCAATTAGTTGACCTCATGAGAAAAATAACAAAAAATGGTACTGGTATGACTCTCTGTTAAGCTAGAGATAAATAATACAGGAATTTAGACCAGTAATTCATACAGTAGAGGAAGATAAATTCTAAAAGGACTACAGTTTTAAATTCTAAAAATGAAATAATATAAGACTTGGAGAAAAATTATAAGAGCATCTGAATAACCCTAAGTGGAATGGTTCTTTGTAATAAAACAAAATATACAGAAACCATACATGAAAGATGGCAGATTTAAACAAATAAAGGTTCAGAAATTATTTTATAGCAAAAGAGAACATAAAATCAAAAAATTTAAAAAGGAGGAAAACATTTTAAGAACACAATGTCATTAATAAAAAGTTAAGGCCATTAATTAAAATAGCTAATTTCACTAATAAAAAGAGATACTTTTACAAATATGTGACCGTTGGAGAGATTATGCCAATTTGAGGCAATTAGGAACCATGCCGGGGTTAGGCAGTTAGGAACAGGCTGGGATTAGAATGTGAGTGATTTGTGGGCCAACGAATGAAGGACGGGCACCCACCCGGTTGTGGGAGGCCTGACTTGGAACTCAAACTATATGAAAGGAAGGAAGAAGAAAGATTGTTCCAGCTTTTTCCTCTGGGGAGAGACTGGCCTTGATGGGACTTGGCTTCCTGTTTGTGATGCTGTGAGAAGCTGCCTCCACCTCTGTCTCTGCCATGTGCTTCCATTGCTGCCAGCCACCCCTGAATGGACTGCAACCTTCTGAAACTGTGAGCTAAAATAAACCTTCCCTCCCCCAAATTTGTGGACGTTGGGTATTGAGTCACAGCAGTGAAAAGGTAACTGAGATAACACAGGATAGGATTACACCTCGATAAATTTACTGTAAGTTGAAAATTTTCTAAGCTGAACACATTTAATACATCCATCCAACCTTTGGAACATCGCAGCTCAGCCACACAGTACATGACATATCAGTTTTCTCCCTTGGGGTCATGAGGTTGATGGAAAGCCGTGGCTCACCACCACCACCCAGCATCCTTTACTGCCTGCTCCTATCTATAAAAAAAAAAAATAATAAAAATTCCAAATTGGGTGTCCGATTTCTTTTATTAGCTGTTATTTTTGTGCTATGATAAAGCTGGTAAGTCGTTTAGTAGAATTATCCTAAGTCAGAAAGCTCTATAAAGGGATTTGAAGAAAGCAACTTACAGAAGAAGAAAGAGAGGTCACCAAAAACATGAAATACTGCTTACATTTGGGAAAGTGGAAACTTTAACAACGAACACTTTCTTCTCCCCTGTTAACTCGACTGTTTAAATGATTGCCCAGGTGGTGAGAAACCAGACAGAGGCCTACGTGTGGCTGATTGAGCTGCTAGCCTGGCAGCCTTTTGGGAAAGAAAGACATAATCTGTGGCTGAGCATGGGAGGGCACATCTGTAGTCCTGCACTCAGGAGGCTGAGGCAGGAGGATTCTCAAGTTTGAAGCCAACCTGGACTACAGATAATGTGAGTTCAAGGCTACTCTGGACTATATCAAAAAGAGAGAAAAATGAGAAACTATGTATTGCCACCAGCAAACTCACTTTAAAGAATCTCTCCTACTAAATTAAATATCTCTATATAAACTGTAGTCCTTTTTCATTCTCAGAAAGGTTATTTATTTTTTCTCTTTCAAGTAATAAGTTTTTTCCCTTAAGGTATAACTTTTGACTAGTATTTTGAAAGAACTAGTTTAAGTGCTCTGCTCTTCATATAAAATCAACCATTTTAAGGTGAGTCCTTCAGGAACACCGAGTACATTCAGGAAGTTGTATGACCATCACTACTACTTGCTAATAGTTCCAAAACATTGTCGTCACTTCAAAAGGAAGCCCACGGCTAGTTAGCAGTTACTCCTCATTCACACTTCAGCTCACAGCCTGACAATCACCAACATTTTGTCTCCGTGTGGGCGGACCTATTCTGGATATTTCCCATACATGGACTTAGACAATCTGTGATCTTGCATGTCTACTTTTTTTCACTTAACATATTGATTTTGAGATTCACCCTCAGTGTGGTGTGTCTGTCCTTTTTATGGCTGTATAATAATCTTCTGTATGGATATGACAGACTATTTCTACCCATTACTCTCTGGTGGACATTTGAGTTGTTTCTAATGCATGTGAATAGCACGGCAATGAATGTATGTGTGTGTATTTGCTTGAGTACTTGACTTTAATTCTTGTAGCTATATATCTAGGAGTAGAGATGAGTCATATAAGAAATCTTACATTTAGTTTTTCGAGGACCTACCTAACTGTTTTTGATAGTATTAACTACATCATTTACATTCCTACCAACAGGGTATGAAGGTTCCAGTTGGCCACACCTTGCCAGCACTGGCTGTTTCCACCCTCCCATCTTAAAAAATGATTACCATCCCAGAGAACATGAGATTGTATTTCATTATCATTTTGATTTGCCTTTCTCATCCTCCTGCCTCAGCCTCCCAAATGCTGAGATTACAGGCATGAGCCACTTCACTCAGCCTCTTTTGCTTTCTTGATAGCATTTTATGCATAAAAGTTTTTCATTTTAAGTCTGATTATCAAAGTTTAAAACTATGTGGCCTACACTTTGGTTGTCATATCTAAGAATTCATTGTCAAAGCCTGAGTCCTGAAGGTGAATTCCCATGGCTTCCTCGAGCATTTTTATGACATTAGCTCTTGAATTTATGTTGTTGCTACATTTTCACCTCATTTTTGTGTATGTGTGAGGTTGGGGTCTAAATAACTTCTTCTGCATGTAGATGTCCAGTTGTCCTAGTACCATTTGGCGAAGAGATTTCTCTTTCCTCAGTAAATGGTGTTGGCCTCCTTGTTGAAAGCATTGGTCAAATAATAGACATAAGGGTTTGTTGTAGGTCTTCACATCCTAATCTATTTGGTCTGTTTATCCTCATGCCAGTAGCACATGATTTTTTTTTCTTTTTTTTTTCTTTTTTGATTGCTGTAGGTTTGCAGTCACAATTCAGAAGTATGAGTCTGCCATCTTTCTTCTTTTGCAGTATAGTTTTGGCTATTCCAAGTTACTTGAAAGTCCATGTGAATTTGAGGATCTGTTTTCCAATTTCTTCAAAAAAGCCATCAAATTTTGGTAAGGATTGTCCTGAATCTATAGGTGTTGTGGTTAGAATCTGGAGTGTCCCCCAAAAGTCTCATGTATTTTAATGGAACCATGTGGCGTTGGTGGATTGGGGTCTCGTCTGGAGGGGTGTATTACAGTTAAGTTAGGATTAACGGTGTGTAGTGGCCACACCTGGATGCAGGAGGGACTGGTTACTGGGTGGAGATCTGAAAGGATACATAAGCTGCACCTGCCTTCCTGGGGACGGGGAATAGTCTCAACTAGCCTCAGCTTGTCTTCCTCTTTGTGATGTCCAGGGAAGCTGCGTCCACCTCTCTGCCATGTAATTTGGTTGTTGCTGGCCACCCCTGAATGGACTGTGGCCTTCGAGACTGTGAGCTAAAATAAACCTTTCCTTTCCTAAGTTTGTGGGTGTCGGGTATTGAGTCACAACAACGAAAAAGTAACTAAGACAATAGGTGATCTTGGCTGAGACTTCTATGTTAACAATATTAACTCTTCCAATTTGTGAACATGAGATATTTTTCTATCCCTTTAAGTGTTTACTAATTTATTTCAGCAATATTTTTTAGAGCTCAGTGTCTTAAGTTTTTGCTTTCCTAAAATTGACTCCTAGGTGTTTGGTTCTTTTTGATACTAAAGTAAATGGAATTGTTTTCTTAATTTATTGAGATGATCTTCACTGGTGTGTAGGAATGCAACTGATTGCATGCTTGGGTCTCTCTCTCTCTCTCTCTCTCTCTCTCTCACTCTGTGTGTGTGTGTGTGTGTGTGTGTGTGTGTGTGTGTGTGTGTGTGTGTTGGTATTTTATTTATGCACTATTTTGAAATTTGCAAAAAATAGACTTATTTTATCCTTTCCAGCCTTTTGTTTTCTTGCCAAACTATTCTGGCTAGAAGTCACAGTGTAATATTGGCTAGCGGTTATGAAAGCGAACATCTTTCCTCTGATATTAAGGGAAAAGTGTTCCATTTTTCACCATTGAGTATAATATTAGCTGTAAGTTCTTCATAAAATTTCCTCATCATAATTAAAAAGTTCTCTTTTATTTTTAGTTTACTAAGGTATTTTTTTTTTTTATCATGAAAAGGCATTGTGTTTCACTGAATGCTTCTTGGGCAATAGCTCAGATGATCCCATGGAGTTTTCCTTTCCATCCTGTTGAGATGGTGTTAGCGCTGATTGACTTTCTTGTGCTGACCTACCCTTGAATTCCTGGGGTGTCACATGGTCACACAGGGTAATGCCCTTTTAATATGTTTTTGGAAATTTGTAAGGGATACTGGTCTGTTACTTTCACTTCTTGTAGAATCTTTATTTGAACTAGTATTGGGACAGATAATACTTGCTTCATGAAATCAATCAGGAAGTGTTCCCTCTCTTTGGCAAGAGTTAGAGGACAACTCATGGTTCCTTATACCTTTCATAGAATTTGTGAGTGAAATCCTTTAACTTAGGATTTCTCCTTTTGGGGGATTTTTCCATGATTGATTCAATTTCTTATTATAAATTGGTTCATATTGTATATTATTTCTTGATCCTGTTTTGACAATTTGGCTATTTCTAGAAACTTACACATTCCAACTAGTATATCTCTTTTGTTGGTGTGCAGTTTTGAGGAGTTTTTTGTTGTTGCTGTGTTTTGTTTTGGAAGCTGGTCCTTACTAGGTAACTCAGCTGGCCTCAAACTCACGGCAATCCTCCTGTCTCAGCCTCCTGAGTGCTGAGATTATTGGTGTGCACCATCACACCTAGTTATTGTACAGTTGTTTATAGGATTATTGTATAATTCTTTTCATTTCTGTAAGATCATTAATAACATCTCCACTTTCATTTCCGATTTTAGTTACTTGTATCTTCCCTTTGGCTCCTGTCAGTCTAGCGAAAGATCTGCCAACTTTTTTGATTTTTTCAAATAACTTGCTTTTGGCTCCATGAGTTGTAGATGGTGGCCTGCTGATTTCTGAGTGCACTCTCCCCCTTGGGGAGATAATCCTCTCTCATATTCTCACCTATGACTGTGAATGACTCCCAGGACCCACCTCTGGCCTTGACCCTGAGCTTCTACTTCCAAATGTAAATATTCTGTATGTTTAATATTAAAACTTTTTATCCTTGTGTGTTTGCTTAAAACATAATGGTTGTGTTCATTTTGGCTGTGGCATGAGTATGTATCTTGACCATTTTTGATCCCTTCACCTCCTCTCTCTTACCTCTCCTCTTCCCATTGAATACTAAAATTTTAACAGAGATTTAAAAAGAACTGTTGCAATTGTTAAGTTACCTTCCAGTTGTCTTCAAATTTTGTAGAATTTTTGAGTATTTTTTTATATTGCGCCAAAAGCAGTGGTGCAGACTTTTAGTTTCTACTTATTTATTTTCTGCAAGTGTGTCATGTGCCAACACACCCAGCTTATGTGATTCTGGGGGTTGGAACCCAGGGCCCCACACTTGGCCAGGCAAGTGCTCCTAACCACTGAACTGTCTCCAGCCCCATTTTCTGAGTTTTGTTAGCCATGAAAAGATCTAAGACCCAAAATGCAAGTCAGAATCCAAAAGAGAGCAGGTAGTCAAGTAATTTAAAATTTGAAGCATCACCTCATAAAATTATTACCAGCATTCTTTGGTTTCTCCATTTCCTTAGCCTTGAACTCCCTCTTTCTGTGTGAGATAGGAAAGGGCAAGTGGTGTAGGCACTGTAGGTTTGGTGAACTTCTAAAATTTTGGCAGAATTATAATGGCTAAGTAATGGTTAGATCACTTCCACCCCTCTATACATACATACATACATACATACACATACATACTATATGTATGTATAAAATATAAATAATGTTTATTCATAAGTACTCAGAGTTACCCAGACAGCGATGTTTCTATCTAGCACATTATAAATTGATATTATGATAATGCTTCTTTAAATCTAGCACCTCAGTGAATGGATAACATTGAAATTGAGGCTGTTTCCCCCAGAGACTTTATGGCAATCAATCTCATTTTTAAAAAAAATTCCTTGCAAAAAATATTCCTGCCCTCATCAATCTTGGAATAAAAAGGAAAGATCCACCTTCTTGAAATTCCTTAATGTGCCTTTGGGTTTTATGTCGCACCAAGCACAAGTTCATACTGGAAGACTTGCAGGCTATCAATAGAATCCTGGTCACCCGCCTTATTTTAAAGCCGAAGCCTGTTAAGCCCTCTAAGCCTCTGCTTATAAGACATACCCTTCATCTCCCAAATTAGTCCTGGGCCCTTCGCTGGATCCCTTCCAAGACTCAGATGTTCTCTTAAGCTTCATGTCCTACCACAAGCCCTGCAGTAGGCTACAAGTAGTGATAGTTCCAGGGCCTTAAAATCTTCTCTAATTTTTGGACCCTAACAAATTTCCACCTCCATATCTTTTGTTCCTTGTTTATAGTGCTTATTGGAAAAAATACACAAAAAATTTACTTGATTCTGATAAATTTGAGGTCACATTATAGTAAACTTGTTTACTATAACAGTCAAAAAACATACATGAAACCTGCAAATCAATCACAGAGTAAGCAGGGATCCTTGACCTTGACTATGACTTCCTACCCACAAATCTTTGCTCTTGCCACTTCCTGCAGTCAGAGGCGTGCTCCTTCTCACAACGAATCCGAAGTGGATCACTCAGAACAAAGGGCTCAAAGGCAACTCTCATCACGTGTTCTCTGACGAATTATTTCAGAAGGAAATCATCTCTGATTCCTCTTTAAACTTTATATGTATGCCTTTGTGGTAATTGTTATACAGTCTCGCCTTCCTCCTATTTTTAAATATATGCTTAATGTTTACACCAGAGCTCTCAACCTGGCAGGCTGTGAATTACACGCATTATAGTTCCATTTGTCCTACACGTTTCATGTCAAAAATATAAAAATCATGTAAAATGTTTTCCACTTCTTTTGGCAATAATAATCCGGGTAGAAAAAAATGCGCTGAAAATTTAGTAGAGGCTGTCTTGTTTCCTTCTTTCAGTTTTTCTTTTTCTTTTCTTGTCTGTCTTTCTTTCTTTCTTTCTTTCTTTCTTTCTTTCTTTCTTCTTTCTTTCTTTTTTTTTTTTTTGTTTTTGAGACTGGGTCTTGCTTTGCAACCCAGGCTGGCCCTGAACTCACTATGGAGTCAGGTTGTCCCTGAACACATGACAGTCCTCCTGCCTCAGCCTTCCAAGCGCTAGGATTACAGGCGCTCGCCACCATGCCCAGCCTACGTGGTGCTGCGGAATGGAAGGTGGCTTTGCACTCGCTAGGCAAGCGCTCTAAACGCTGCTCTTCTGGATCCACTTACCTGCATTAAGTGCCTAGCCCAGGTAGGAATTTGACCTTGCAACACACAGTCTGGACTCCAGCATTCCTGAGGCAAGATCTTGTTTTAATCACTTTTATAGTTCACGGCTTATGATAAACTATAGCCGTAGCTGGAGAACATGTATGAATGGCAAGCCAAACAAAGAAAATTCGTGAATTACAAGGCAAAGCTCCAAAACGACAAGATGTCGAGGCGCTGCTGTTGGGACCTGACTGTCCCCCACTGTCCGAGCCGACCTAAATACCACCCAGAATCTCTCAGCACGTACCTACTCGCCTCCCGCTACTTGCTGACAGACCAGAGAGACAAAGGCAGCAGGGCCCTCCCCCCAGGGGACACTGGGAGGTGACAAGAAACAAGCACATCACATGACTTGTGCGCCCCACCTCTCGCGAGTTCCAAGGCAGCCTAGCAACGCGTCTGAGAGATGAGGCCCTGGAGTCCAGGAGCCGCGGGTCTGTGCCCTGGCTCGGGCCTGTGACCCTGGGTGAAGACTGGCCCTCCCTGAGCCTCAGTTTCCTCGTCTTTTGCTGGCCCTCTTCTGAAACCGAGATCAGAGAAGCAATCGGGTCCGCGCTGCGGAGACGTGGGGCGAGCTCTGAGCTGGCACCCGGCGAGCCCTGGGCACGGTCCACACGTGGGAAGCGTCCCACGACCGGGAAGGGTTCTGCCTGGCGACGCCACCATCCAGGGTCACGCATGTACCTGCAGGGAGGTCTGTTCGGTACACAAAGTTCACTGTGCACTATTGCTACCCCTTCTGTGTTAGTGGGCAGTTTGCTACACACTACTAAAAATGGGTCCTTAATAGTCAGAGTTTATTTCCTGGGCTATCACTGACTGCGGGTGGGCGTGACGAAAAGACCGGCGTGTCACCGGGCGTCCACTTGCACGGCGGACGTGTAAAGGCCAGCTCCGGGCCGCAGCTGCGGCTGCTATTTGTAGCCTGTGTGATGAAATTCTGGGGCTCTGATTTATTTTCTGCCTTGTGTCTTTGTTTGAAAAGCCCCTAGACCTGCTCAGCTGCCGGGCCGCTGCGGCTATCCCACAGTGCCCTCCTTCTGCCCGGCTGGTAGAAAGTCTGCTTCCTCTCTCTGTTCTTCCAGAAATTTCAGGAAAATCATAGTCATCGTTGAGTAAACACAGTGTCCCAGGTAGCCTGCTAGGCATTTCCATCACCGTCTGACACAGCCCTAGGAGGAGGATACTGTTATCCTCACTTTAGGATGAGGGAAGTGAGGTATAAGGAGGTTCACTTATATCTGAAGCTCACCTTAAGACCTGGAGCTGATACTGGGAAACAGGTCCCATGGTCTGGACTTAACCAATAAACGATATTCCCCTAACACGACAAGGAAGACTTCTTCAGAGGTGGCTTTGTTTCTAGGTAGATAGATCTTCATATCCTTAAGGACTATGGCTCGTATCTGAGGGAGGGAAGTGTACTGATCAATTGGCAAAGCTTGCAATAAGCTTTCAAGGTGTATATTTATTCATCACCAAGGGGAAGAATGCAGAAAAAGAGTCTTCATATCTTAAGTTTCGAAGATATAGCAATAGAATAATGTCAACACTTGAGATCACTGCTAAAATAAAGTCACAGGTATCACTTTAAACATTCCCGAAAGTTATTCTGTCTTCAGCTTCCATCAAGCAAAATAAAGACCCATTTCCACCTCTCAGCGCGCCTTCGAGTTCAAGGTCTTTCAAATTAAATGGGAAATTTTCCGTACATTTAGATTTTGTCAAGTTTGAAAGTTTTTGATATAAAAGGGAAATGGGTGTACATTTGTTAAGAGTTAAAATAACACAAAATGCAAATGAGTTTAGCATGGGTCCAGAGTTGCAGACACTTGAGAGTGGGTAGAAAATTGGCTAATGCAAATTAGAGAACAGCAACACCCACACACAGAGGTGATGATAAGAAACTCAGGGTGACAGTGGAGTCCAGTACAGTGCAATCCCGAACATTCCGGAATTCCAGGTCTGAAGTCTGGACAAAACCTCTCATCTTAAAGAAGGCCTCCTGTAATTGGGATGGTATCTGTCTTTGTTGTGAGAGGACAATCTCTGGTAACTGGAATCATAATCACCTTTAGTAAGGGAATATGTATTTTTTTTAACTCCAGGAAAATTTAGAACCAAACGTAGTAAAGTTCCAGCGAATTAAAACCAAAGTATTGACATTTTCACATTAATATTTGTCATTTATTGTGCTCCTGAAGGGATAATCTTGTAATTAAGCAATTAACTTCAACTTATGATTTTATGTTAAAATTTCTCTGGATTTGTGGGCAGCACTAATCCACTTTACAGAATTTTATTTTACATGTGTGTGTTCACATATGAAAATGGTGCATGTTAGGATTTGTTTAATGTATAAAATTAAAATAAGGTTAAAAATAAAATCAATTCTATTAAATTTATAACATCTAGTCTGTTAGAGTGATGTATTGTTTTAGGAAGATGACTTCTTTGCAAACTAGCTTTATAAATAAACAATATTAGGAAGGAACCTTCTTAAAAGTGATGGCTAACTCTTACCTGGGGTAAGGGTATAGTAATTAGATTTAAAAGCTCAACTCAAAAACTTTTAAAAACTAGGTTTGTGAATATATAATCATAATAAAATTAATACCAATTTGTTGGATTTTGGGGAAACTTCTTGTTATGGTTTGAATGTGAAGTCTTACCCCAGAAGGGGCAGATCACCATGGCAGGACCTGGATGGGCAGCTCTGGCCTTCCTCCTTCTCTGGGCTTCATATCTGCCGCTCTGTGAACAGCCTGCTCTTCCTCCTGCCGTGAGCTTCTACCATTAACACTTGTCTGCACTTGGACTGTGACCTTCTGAAACTGCGAACTAAAATAAACCTTTCCTCTCTTAAATTGTGGGTGTCAGGTGTTGTGTCCCAGCAGCGAGAAAGTACCGAAGACAGAAACTGATACGGGATGCGGGGGTCATTGCTGTGGATTTGCCTGACTGCGTGGCTTGAAGCCGTTGGAACTGGTCTGCAGGAGGAATTTTAAAAAGCTTGAAGATGCCAACTAGAAAAGACTTAGAATGCTGTGAGCCTACTGTGATGGGAGATTCTGGTCAGAGCTCAGAAGACAGGATGCTGATGGAGCGTGGCTTAGGAAGGCCATGTTCTAGAAGTTTCCAGTGGTGAGGATGACCTATTGGAAAATGGTCTAAACATCATGGATGCTGCACTCTGGTGAAAAGTGCATCAGCATTTTGCCCTTATTCAGAGACTTTGAAACTGAGATTAAGGAGATGGACAACCTAATCTGGCAGAGGAAATTTCAAAATAACCCAACGTTCAGGCTGTTTTGAGGGAACCGTTTGCAAGGCTGTTTTGAGGGTACCATTCACAGCTTTTAGCCAGATCTGCAAGGAGAAGCAGGAAAATGCAGCAGGTGTGGTTATTTTTTAAAAACAAATTAGCATTAAAAAGAAACCAAGTATTTGCAATCAGAACTATAAAAAAGACACCTTAAGGGTGTGTCAGAAACCAACAAGACCATGCCCTTTACCAATTAACAGTAGAAAGGCGAAGGATCTTGCTCTGAGAATAATACCAGGACATCCTATAGGGCCAAAAGAAAAATTGCTGGAGTTCAATCAAGTAAGATCTCAGAGGCCTCAGCAGCAGTTGTCCAAGGGGCACAGACTGCTGCTTGAGTCAGCGGCAGACGTTGGTGACATCCAATGATCCTGATTTGCACAGTGTAAGAATTGTGAGACTTTAGATGCTTCCACCAAGATCTCAGAGGAAGGCCTTGGACCCCAGGCAACATGCCCCAGGAGAGCAATACATGAAGTTTTGAAGGAAAACTCTAAGGTACAGTGGAGACCCCAGAAATTTGGAGATGCCAAAAATAGAGATTTTTTGCTGAGGAAGACTATAGGCTATGGGCAAAGCCAGCCTAAAGAAGAAGCTATAAAGATTGCACCAGGAAGTAATGCTTAGTGTCACGGCTACCCAAGCTCTCTGGAGCTCACATCTCATCACACTTTGCCCTGGGTGCTGGACACAGAGCTACAGAACTTAGTGGAACTGCAAGACTTAGTTATTGTCCTGCTGGGTTTCACTCCTGCACTGGTCCAATTGCTTTCTATCCTCCAATTCCTCTCTCTTGTTATGGAAATGCTTACCCAAGCCCTTGTATATTGGAAGTGTTTAACCTTTCTTTGATTTTCACAGAGGCTTATAACTGAGAGTCTGCTTTGCATCTAGAGGAGACTTTGAACTTAGACTTTTTTGTGTGTGTGACAGGGTCTTGCTTTGGGCCTCAACTCACTATATAGACCAAACTAGCCTTGGACTCACAGCAATCCTCCTACCTCAGCCTCCAGAGTGCTGGGATTATAGGCATGAACCACCGTGCCCAGATTTATGAGGTGCTTGGAAATCAAACTCAGGGCCTTGTATTTTCTAGGCAAGTGCTTTAACTGCTGTGCCATCCCTCCAGGCCTGGACTTAGACTTTTTAACAGTGCTAAAACTATTAAGATATTAGCAACTCTTAGTAAAGGACTTAATACATTTTGCCTAAGAAGGTAGATATGAGTCTTCAGGTGCCAGGGGGGGAATGTTATGGTTTGGATCTGGATCATCCCCTCCAAAAGCCTCATGTATCTGCAGATACATGTAAAATAATGTGCTGTTGGGATGTGGGGGCCTGGTTGGAAGGGACGGAACGCCAGAGCTTGATCCAGAAGGGAGAGATTACTGGGACAGGACCCGGATGGGTAGCTCCTCCCTTTCTCTCTGGCTTGGCTTCATGTCCGCCATGTTGTGAACAGTCCATCTCCTGCTCTTCATCCTGCCATATGCTTCTACCATTGCCAGATGTCCATGAATGGGCTGTGAACTTCTAAACCTGTAAGCTAAAATAAACTTTTCCTCCCTTGAATTGTGGATGTCAGGTATTTAGTTCCAGAAATGAAAAAGTAACTAAGACACTTTTTAAAAACTAAGACACTTCCAAATAATCTTTTCTATATGTAAAAGATTCCAGAGCAACTTAAACTCTCTCTGAATAGGAAGCATTTGTACTTGGCATTTGATTCAATTATACTTTTTTTTTTTAATAATCAAGATTAGAGACAGTCCTTAAAGGAGACTTCAATTTGGTGTAATATCTATTCACTGAATACGTTGTGTAGGCCTTTTCTAGTGATAATCATGTCATCACTGGTCATTTAACAGTGAAGAAGATGCTTTGTTAGCTTCAAAGAACATACATTTTGCCAAGAGACAGACAAGTAAGCAGTTTACCTCATGGCAATTCACCACATTATTAGTCTTTAGGTGGTGGAATGGGCTGCACATTTACTCAGTACTCACGAGAGAACTGTTGCTCATTGTTGTTAAGGTCTTTTTCCCATTGCTGGTCTTTTGTGACACCATGAAACTAATCAAAATGGCAGATATACTTTTTTCATTGGTTGAAGAACATAATATCCTTATTTTCAGAAATGATTTCTTAGAGCCAAAGTTGCATTACTCACACAGATGGGTGCTGCTTTTCCATCTTTCTTATCAGGACTAATAGGAATATTCTACCATTAACTCAATGGTCTAAGCCAGAAGACTTGATTCCACAGCAACTCCGCCATCCTTCAAGCTTTGCTAAGGCCACCTCCACCGTACATCATGGACATTTTCCCTTTCTAAGAAAAGGAAAATAGTAAATGCACATATAAACCAAGTCTCTAGTTAACATTTATATATCTTTGTTTGTGCATAACGTACCTCTTGGGACATACTCCCATGCATATTCTCAAGTAGAAAACCTAAAGACATTTTTTAGGTCAACATAAATGACCTAAATCTCCAACAACATTAAAAAATTCTTACAATTTTCTTGTCCTTTTGAGTTGTTTACACAGGATCTCAATTACATCAATAGTATAGTCCCATTGGCTCCTATTCTGATAATAGGAGGAAAAATTCAAATCTAACCAGATCCATGCAAGTTGATCAGGGAAGATAATGTGTGAGGTTTGTTTTTTAAACTTAGACAGATCACTTGCAACCTGTTTATATGTGGGAATCTCCCGGGGGCTTTGAGTGAACATCTGTGCCAGGCTTCCCTGCTTTGTCCAAGCCTACATTCTGAATTAGTTGGGGTGGAAGAAGGTGAGATGCAGCGTCCATATATGTTACTGATATTCCCGTGGGTGATGAAAGTCGGACTGGGCCAGAGGGAAGATTCTTATGTATTTCTAAGTATCCGAGATAGTGCAAGGATTTCTGAGTTACTACTGTCAGTAGAACACTGTCTCACTCACTGAAGTTATAATTTCAGAAAGGGAACTCATTATAGCAGTTGCTCACGGACACTTCTGTTTCTTTGTCAAGCAGCTAATGATCTAATAACCATCACTAAATGTACCAAGAAAGCCAACGTGACTGAAATTGCACAATGAACAGTTTTGTGATTTTTAAAAAGCTTGAGATCAAGCTGAGTGCTGTCATATTCTGTTCCTAGATCACATGAAAAAAAATTCATCCTCTTTTCTACCTGACCAATCAAATGTCTTTCCCCTAAAATCTCAAGTTGAGCTAAGATGGAATGTTGGCACTGTATCAGACTTAGATGAATTGAGAATTCTTTCAAACATAATAGTGTTGCTAAAAAAGAAAGATGTGTCTGCACATGTATGGCAACAGATAATTTTCTGTCACGTAACTCAGATTGAGAACTCACCCGCTTATTTTTTTTTTGCCAGTATCAATATTATGGTTTTCTGGGAAGAAGGGGAAAGAGAATAAGCCTATTGATGTGTCCAGTCAAATTACAGCAAAGCAAATATGCTTTTTGCATTTTGTGGTTTGTATCACCTGATTGTTTATTAAGTACTCTGTTGTAAGATACCATTATATGAAGCTCATTGAGTCTGAGAGGGAAAGGAAAGGAAGGGAAGAAAAAGATCTAGATACTTGCCAAGGATTATACTTTTTCAGGCTATGAAGATGATAAACAAACTCTAGGTCATAGTATAAAACCTCCCCCAGAAGGCCAAAAAAGAATTTTCCAAGTGCAGAGCTGAGGGTGTATAGCTCAGCAGTTAGAGCAAAACTTAGCAGGTTCAGGATCCAGGCCTCTATTCCCTAGCACCAATGGGCATTGTGAGGCATGGCTATACTCTCAGTACTCAGAGACTGAGGCAGGAGGATTATTACAAGGTTGAGGCCAACTTAGAGTATGTAGGAAGTTTAGGACTAGCCTGGTATACAAAGTAAGATCCTGTATCAAAAGAAAAAAGAATTTTCCCAGTCCAGTGCCACACAGCTGAACACAGGTATCACAGATTGTTATGTTTCCTACTCTGCTAACTCCCTAACTCACTTGCTCACGTTCCCTCTCCTGAGACAATCCCGCGTGCTTGAGTTGCTCATGAGAGTTGCACATTGTCATATATGGAGAACAGGCAAATCACAGATGTCCAGTTCTTGCCCATATTTCTCTTAAATATTTTATTTAAGATCATGTTGATGGGATTTTTTTGAGTAAGAAAAAATACATTGATTGGTCAAAATTTTTTAAGAAAATAAAATATTAAGATCTTCTATTGTGCTTTTCTGATTTTTTCAAAGATAATTGACATCAGCACATGGTGTAAAAAATGACATGTCATCACATTTTTTAAAATTATAGTTTGCTATTTCTTCCTTCCTCTTTGGCCTTTTAAAATCTGTATATTTATAGGCTCAATGAAATTGATATTTCATATATATTTATCCCATCAACTCTACATACTTAAGGAGATTTATAGACTCGTTTTCCCAAGTATAAGTGACTAAAATCCCTCTCAACACAAGCCCTTAAGGTCCTGTTAACTCTGTGCTTGCCCCGATAAGTGGAGTAGATGTGACCAGCACTCCAATCTGCTATTTTCTGAGACAGAAGCCATTCTAAAGATCCAATAAAAGATTTTCTCCTCCAAAATTTCCCCATTTCAGAAGAGCCAAGGAGACACTAGTTGGGAGGCCTGCCTATGGGGGAAGATTCCTCATCCCAAAATAAACCCTTCCTGCTCAAGTTAGAGCCTCTGGCTTAAAGTATCAGCGCCCTGGAACCAGAACAATACAAACACGGAATAAGATTAATGAGACAGGGCCATTTGTGCGTGATGCGGTCATCGCTGTTTAGGGCGGCTCAGTGGCCGTGGGGAATGCGCCCAAGTGAGGGGCTCCAGGGGACCACAAAGGAAGGCTCAGTGCCATCTGCTGGTGAAGGAACCGAAGACACATCACGCATTTCCATTTTCCTAACAGAACTCAGGGCAATCTTCACGTAGCTGATTAGAGGACATTCAAACTATCACTCTGCGGCCACGATGAATTGTAAAGGTGGTCTAATTCATTCCCCAACCTGATCTGGAAACTTCCCTTTCCGTTTCCGCAAACTTACGCTATAAAACTCCTGGCGCAAGGTGGTAGACACAGGGGCTCAAACCTGAAGTCCCAGTCCTGGGGAGGCTGAAGCAGGAAGCTTGTAAGTTTGAGGCCGACCTGAGCGATGTAGCGAGACACTGTCTCAAAATAAAAGCAGTAAGACCCGGGGATGTGTCTTAGCAGTACAGGGCTCACCGAGCGTGTGTGAGGCCCTCGGATCACTACCCAGTACTTTATGAAAAAAAAATTCATGTGGCACCGTTACGTAAAAATGAACTTTGTGTTCAAAAGGGGGAATCTGGTGAAATATACGTGAATATGTTAATGAGATATCTCTATATCTGCTACATCGTGAAACAGCCCATGCGAAGGAGACGATAGCCTTGAAAAACTGAAGTAGGGTTACACGTACTGGCACGAGCGACTGTTTGCATCATAGCGGCAAGCGGTAGAGCCGCGCCATTCAACGCTGCAATCCTGCCGAAGAGTATTTATTACCGTAGTAACTGCTTCCCTTTTTCATAAGCTATGCCATGCGTAACCAGGATAAAAGGAAAATAACAAAAGTGAATTCAAAGAAAAATGAAAACACTGTAGTGCTGTATATATACAGTATTTTGTTGTTTTAATTTTAAATATTGCTGCAGTAAGAACAGTTTAGTCTCCCTTCAAAGTTTGGGTTGATGTAGGCGCCTTCTCTTGCACGAATTTGCTCTACACAAAGCACTTGCAAAATCGGGTGGGTGTCAATAAGGCTTTGGAAACTGAAAAGTCCCACGTGATCCCGAAGAGGAAAACACCAAACCATCTGAGATTCAGTTACGTAAGCGTCGACTGAGGCCGGCGCGTGGCCTTCCCGCCCGTGTCCACGTCACACCGCTCTGTGCGCACAGATTCTCCGGGCTGCTTTTCCCTGCTGGTGCATCTTGAGGAACCGCTGGCTTTATCCTCCTTTTTATCCCTCGCGCTGGGACTTGATGTAAAGTAAATCGATCCCTTTGCCTTCCTACCCGGCCCTTTGGCCGTGTGAGCCTTTTACGGCTGTTGTTTCCACGCAGTCACCAGGGATAAAGGTCCAGTATCTTCCAAAACAGAGACCAAGGAAATGATCGGATTTCTTTAATGCTCAACTCAGCACAGTAACTTGGCTGACGGGATAAGTTTCGCCCTGAACCGTGGCGCCTGCCCTCACAAATACAGGGGTGGCTGAACCGGTCCCAGTGCTGGCAAAGTCAGGCCGCTCTGAGGACAAGATCCATCAGCAGGAGGACAGCGGCCCGGAAGACTGCCTGACCCGCAGAGCCCGCGTGAGTCCGTGTGAGCCAATGCAAGCCGCTCGCTCGCTCGGAACCATCTGCGGGACACGAGCTGGACAAGTCCAGCTGATGCATTTTTTAAATGGCAGGAAGTCTCCTAGCGGGCTTGGGAAAGAATAAGGAAGGGGTTTACGCAATTCTGTTGATGGAAATTTTGATTCAAGTTCCTGGCTTGCCTAAGAAAGGAAAAGGGGACAACGGGTGGTGATGATGGCAGTGGAAGGCTTGTGAGCTGAGCTACGTGAGGCTCTACTGTATTACACGCGGGGTTATTTTGGGGGCGGTCACGAGAGCTCTTCAACCCTGAGCAGAGCAGATCTGCTTGTCTTATCCACTTGCAGAGAGGAGTGAAGTGGCTCAAGTGCCCCGAGTCTCAGGCAACTGTAGAGCCCCAGCCACAAGGCTAGTGGTGACACAGGCCTGTAGTCCCACCACTCAGGGGGCTGAGGCAGAAGGATCGCAGGTTTGAGCCCAGCCTGGGCAACTTAGTGAGACCCTGTCTCAAAACAACAGGAAAAAAACAAAAAACAAAAAACAAAAAACACGAGAACAGAGAATAGTAGCTCAGAATGAAAGCCCTGGGTGAGATCCCCAGTGTAAAGATAAAACAACTGAAACAAAACCCAACTATATTGTTTCAAAGCTGATGTTTTGAAATAACATTTTCTCCTGATCATACATACAAGGGGTCTGATTTAGGAGTTGATAGATAAAGTAGCATTTTCTGTGTGGGTACTGGAGATTGAACCCCGGGCCTTCTCTCTGAGCTACAACTGCAGCCCCCTGACCTCCCTCTCCTGTTTTTATTTGTGTTTGTTTTTGTTTTACAAGGTTTTATTCAGTTACTAAGTTGCCTGGGCTGGGCTTGAATTTATGATCCTCCTGTTTCAGCCTCCTGGAGTGCTAGGATTACCTGAGATTACAAGTATGTGCTGGCCTAGAGAATCTTAATACTTTCAGTTGCATGTGCATTTACCAACTTGTTTACAGAGCAAGAATTTGGGCTCTAGCAGGAGCTGACTTCAGAAAAGGAAAAGTAGCTTTACCAAGAACACATGCCTGATAGATAGCCAGAGAAACAATCTTCGTGACAAATTGGGACGCCGACCCCAAATCCTGTCGTAGATTATCACGAGCAAGCTGGGATCTTTCCTCCTTTCCTTTCAATGCCCGAACCGGACTGAGGTCCCGAGTGAAGGATCTTTCATGGGAGCAGCAGGCGTCCAGGGTGGTTATAAATACTGGCCCTAACTGCCTCACTCACGAGTTAGGTTTTAGCTTCTGACATATGAAGTGCTAACGGTGTCTGGGGACGCTTGGGCGAGACCCTGCAGTGATCTCCTCATGCGAAATTTATTGCCATTGTATTACCCAAGCTACTCAAATGAAAGTCCTCTACCCCTCCCGCTTTCTTCCACCTTGCGCCACTCAGATTTAACTACAATGCTTAAATTTTTTGCCATCAAAAAATTTCTTAGAAACCAGGCCCGTGGGTGCAGGCCTGTTGACCCCAGCACCTTGGGAAGCTGAGGCAGGAGGATCCAACATGCCAGCTTAGCAACCTAGTGGACCTGTCTCAAATGAACAATAAAAGGTTTCATATGAGTAGAAAAGAATGTGCCAACTCTTCATCTCAGTTAATGTAATAATAATACTTGTACAATAATTTTTGAGTGTAAGAACACTGATTATTAGATATTATTATTATTATTACACTCACCTTACAGATGAAGAAACTCAAGAATGTTCACATATCTTCCCTAAGGACACATAGCTAATATTCAGAGGACGAGAGATTTGACATTTGTTTACTTATTTATTTTCTTTTGTGTTACTGGAGATCGAACCCAGGGCCTTTGCCCTTAGCTACATTCTCAGCCCTTTCTAATCTTATTTAATTTTTTTTTCTAGTTTTGAGACAGGGTCTCAATAAGCCACTAGGTTGCCCAGGTGGGACTCAGCCTGCAATCCTCCTGCCTCAGCTCTGTTTTTGTTTTAAAACTTAGAGAAAATGGAAGCCAGCTCACCCTCAAGTCTCTCATCATATCCTCTGCCCACCAATAAGCTAACCCTTTTGGAGCACATTCCAGTGACAGGCATGTTCCTGATGCGATTCTTCTGTAACTCCCTCTCTCATGTGACATTTAAAAGTGAGCAATCACATCTCCAAAGACTCTGAGTTGCCTCATGCTCACGGGTAGGATTTATTAAGCACCTGTGCAAATTCTCCCACAAGTAACTCCAGCAGTCGCTGGGACCAGAGATGATATTTTAAGTTAGCGGCAGGCTGTTGGGCCACGCCCCCTGGCAAGCCCACCTGCTCCCACATGTCGTCCCGCGCCCAGCTGGGTGTCTCCTCTTACATTTGATCTGACATGTTCCCTCCTATGGTTACAGAATTCATTCGTGATGGGACAAAAAGAAAAAAACCCAGAAGGGGATCCATAACTTTCTGGTCCTTTCCAGTCTGCCAACAGGAATTCTCTCTCCTTTGGAAGCTCTAAAGAGAAAAGCTTCTCGCTACGAAAGAAGAGCTGGGTGAACCCAGAGGAGATGGAAGTCGGGGATGGAGGTAGTCGGAGATGCAAAGAGGTGCCAGTCCTCCGGGCGTTAGAGATTTCATTTCTGTCCAGCTCCAGCTACTAAGCAATAGTAGTCATCACAATGAGAGCATCTGTCACTCAATCCCCAGAGCTCCGTCCTGCTCTTATCCTCATTTCTAGAGGAAGAAACTACAGTGCAGGCCCATGAGCTGCACATTTGCCTAAACACAGCCAGCACGTAGCAGAGCCAGAATTCCACCAACACCCTGAAGGCAGCGTTTTTCTGGCTCTTGCTGTGTGATGGCGCTGCGAGCACGTCACGTTCGGCCTGACGATCCCAAATTGTTAGGCTTGTGGATTTTTGGCAGCGCTGCTGAAAAAGCATTTGTGCTAAATGGCTTAAAGGAAAGGATTCATGGAGAAGGGGTGCGTCACTGTGTCCTAGGGCTGCAAGCCCACGGCGATCACAGGCTGTTCCGGGACCCTTGTTCTGCTGCTCACATCCCTTCCACAGTCCCACCGAGTCTCGAGGTCTGCGTCCCCACGTATCTGTCAACATCCCTTCTGCGCGGCCATCCTGCCCACACTGAGCAGCTTTGCTCTTAACAGTCTATTTGATTTTCTTCCCAAACCTCAAAAAATTCTACTCTTTGACCCTAAATTGAACAATATAACGAAGTCCTTCTCCCTTGCAGTATGCTCACGCCGAGTTATTCCACCTCGCCTCTGCCAGCCTCAAGGTGACTAACAAGCCTTGATGTGTCCTGCACCCCTCTGGTTCATTCGTATGTGTATGTACGTAACTTTTTTGTTTTTCCTTTCTAAAAAATTCAAATATCCACATTACCGTGTCCCTCACTCATTGTCCTCACTGTGTGTCATGAGGATTACTTCAAACCAATAAATGCAGCTCTAATCTAATGTTTAACAGAACAGACATATGACCACTAATTCAGAAACCATCTGAACACACATTCATATGAGCAATGGAGAACACTGGGAGACCTCTTCGAAAAAATCTTAAAATTGTCCATATTACATGCTATTATTATTATCCCATTCCATTATATCATTATTCCATATTAATGGGTATTCAGATGGTTTCTGACAGTTTGCCAAAACACAACTGCAGCAAATGTCTTTGTGTAAGTATCTTTACACTCTGTTGTTTTACTTACTTGAGAAAGATTCCAGATAGAACAATCTCTGAGTGAAAAATTGCATATTTTTAATCTTAATGCATACTGTTGTTTCTTTGCCAAAAAGCTCCAATAACTCAAATTCCTAATAACAGTTGTGGAGATACTATTTTCCATATCCCTGTCAGCACCAGATGTTGACAATCGTTTTAATACTTTTCAAATTTTTCCCCCCAAATGGTGTCTCGTTATCTTGCTATTGATTTCCCTTGTTGCCAATGAGGCTGAACATCTTTTCATGTGTTTATTATGTTTATTAGCCTTTAAAACATTTTTCTCTTTTATGAAGTCATTTTTTTAAAAAGACTTTATAATTTGTTATTCACTTTGGAAGTCCATACAAGAGAAACAAAAGAAGAACAATAATCTTCTCTGTCTCTCTCTTTCTCTCTCTCTCTCAACAGGGTCTAGCTCTGTAGTCCAGGCTTGTCCTGAAGTCACGATGGAGCTCAAGTTGACCTTGGACTCACCGCAAGCCTCCTGACTGCTGGGATTACAGGCATGCACCACTACGCCCAGCTTATGTGGTGCTGGGGAATCAAACTTGGGTGCTTAGTGCTTAACTTAGCGCTTGCTAGGCAAGTGCTTTAACCGCTGGGCCATTCCTCCAGCCCCCATACTCAGTAGTGTTTAAGCAAGGCACCCTGCATTCTCTTCTGCTCTGCCCCCGCCCGTTACACAGCGGTTCCTAGTAACTATTGCATCCGAAGCACCTAGCAGTGTCTGGCACACAGCAGATGTGAGTCCAGTAAGTTAGCGAATGAGTCCGTGACTGGCTGGACATGCTTTGCATTCTAGGAGCTAAGAATAGTGACTGGGGTCTGTCCGACTGTTCTCCACCTCTCGTCTATCACTCATGACACTCAGGTAGGAGTCCGCGCTTGACCAAAGCTGCCCGGGACCTTCCCTTCCCTCCAACGCGGGCATCTCTGGAGTAGGGTTGCGGTGGCAGCGCGCCCTGGCATAACACCCCTCTGACTCATAGGCCAGCCTCATGGGGAGGGCCGGACAGCTGCAGCTGTCAGGCATCTGCGAGTTACTTGGAGATGCCATGAAAAATATCTGCCGATTGGCTGAGTCCACCTTAGGTCCCACCCCTGGATTTGTGGAAGTGGAATTTCTACAGAATGCTTAAATATATATAGGGTTGAAAATACAGGCCCAGCTGCTGAAAGGAATGGGCGTCTTTAAATTCAGGGGAGGTAATGCCTTACTTCAGAATTCACTTGCATTTGATCTGGAGCGCTTTGAGCCCTCTCTAGTCACCCTTACCGCAGAGGCCCGACATGAAAGGCCTGGGCTCAGAGGCAGGAGCTTGGGGCCGGGTGGAGAGTTGATTCAGAATAGGGAAGGGAACTTGTGCACCGGCTGGCCTTCCCAGAGCCCAGGACTCTGGTTGCGTGATTAGGCTTGCAGCATGTAGATTTGTAAAAATTCTACCTTGAAGCAATCATTAAAAAAAAAAAAAAAAAAAACCTGGAGCCGCTACTGGTGCAGGGCCCACCGGGAAAATATTTAGCCCTTTCAGCATTCCACTGATGAGCTCTGGGCCCACAACCATCTTTAAATGGCATGCAGGGAAGGGATTTGGGCTCTAAGAAAACCAGCCCTTGTGCTTTCAGCCCTGAATCAATCCCAGCCACGGAGAGGGGTGGCTATGCAAATAGATCAGCCCCGGGAGAAAGAGTGAGCAGGCTGGCTTCCTGCGCTGGGCTCTGCCGGGCCACTTGCGCTGTCAGGCCACTCCACACCCCGCAGCTCGTCCTCTCTGCATCACGATGCGGGGGTAGGCAACACATCTTCTCTGCTTTGGTCTTCCTATAACACGGAAGATGTTAGCTAGGCCGGGTGCTGGCACAAGCCTGTAATACTGACCCGTGGGCTGAAACAGGAGGGCGGCAAACTGAAGCCCAGTCTGGGTAACTCAGCCATTTACTAAGACTTGTCTCAAAACTCAACACTAAAAAATAGGCTGGAGATGTAGGTCAGTGTGAAGGCCCTGAGCTCCGTCTCTGGTTCCACACACTAAATTCATTACTTAATTAATTTACATAAATAAATAAGATGGACGCTGTTATCCTTTGGATCCATAG
This sequence comes from Ctenodactylus gundi, assembly GCA_004027205.1. Taxonomy (NCBI): domain Eukaryota; kingdom Metazoa; phylum Chordata; class Mammalia; order Rodentia; family Ctenodactylidae; genus Ctenodactylus; species Ctenodactylus gundi. The sequence goes on along the minus strand of PVKB01004823.1, from coordinate 38,042 downwards.
GTTTAAAGGGCAAGTGGTTAAAATCTCAAGTAATTTTTGTCTGGTGATTCTGTGTACCCAAGAAAAGTCTCCAGGGCTGTGTAAAATCCTGTTTCTGGTAGGTACACAAGGATACTGTAACATATTCATTCATTCTAGAAAGATCAAGAACCTTCCAATTCTGTCTTACTCTGTCTTTCTGATACTATTATTTCAAGAGAACTGGCCATGAGTGTCTCCTGCCAACCACTCAGATCTCGTGTAATAATAATAATAATAATAGTAGTGATCAGTAATGTTTTCTGAATTGTTACTGTAGACAGAAACTCTTCTAAACACTTTGCACGCATTAATTGATTTACTGTGAGACACCCTGGTGGTTCAGTGGTAGAATTCTTGCCCCCGTTAGCTGGCTGGCTCCCCACAAGAGCTTTCTAAGGCAGGAACTAGGGCTACTCTCTTTTGACAGGTCAGGAAGTAGGGTCACAGAGCACTACCTAGGGACACTCTACCTGGAGAAGGGACAGCAACCATCAGCCCAGTGGTGGTTTTCAGGATTCTGCATGATAGGATTTTGCAAAGGTGAGTTGAGAGATATTTTTTCCAGTGGACAAATGTTTTTAAATGAACTGAAATTGCAGAGCACTTAAGGGATACGAGTTTTATTTTTATTTACTTATTTTGGTACTAGAGGCCGAGTGCAGGGCCTTCACACTGACCTACAACCCCAGCTCATTCTTCCACTGTTGATTCTGAGACAGGTCCTCAGGAGATCATTCAGTTGCTCATGCTGGGCTCAGACTTGCAGTCCTCCTGCCTCTGCATCCCAGAGAGCTAGGATTACAGGCCTGAGCCACGGGGCCCTGCAGGATTGGGGCTTAAATAAAAGGAAAAAATCAATATGATATAAAAATATAAAGGATTTTCTTACGGTACTAGCCACGGAATCTCAGGCCTGGTACATGCTAGGAAAATGTTCTGCCACTGAGCTCCACCCCCATCCTAGACACGAGCATCTTTTAAAAAGTCAACTAGAAGCACAGGGATATCTTAGAAAGTCATACCCAAGAAGGTTAATGAGGTTTTTTTTTAAATTTGTTAGTTTTTTGGTCTGGCATTATTGAGACTCTTACTAGTGACTCCTTTGTAGGTCGAGGGGCAGGTGACCTCAACATATGTCAAATGTCAATTTGAGCCCCTTTGTCAAAGAGTATGGCCTAAGACATGGCCTCGTCAGGCCCCTCTGGGCTCCTGTGAAGAAATAGTTACAATTTGTATTTATAAGCTACGGGGTCACTTTCCTTAAACCCATGTTCTGAGTGGTCATCTGGGCTGACCTTCTTTATTTACTTATTTATTATTTGAGGGGGGCAGGGAATTAAGCCCAGGGCCTTCCCACTGAGCTCCATCTCTAGCCCACTTTTATTTTTTGATTTTCGAGACAGGGCCTCACTAAGTCACTAAGTCACTTAGGCTGGGCTTAAACTGGAGTGCTCCTCCTGCCTCAGCCTCCCGCAATGCTGGGGTTACAGACCTATGCCACAAGGCCCAGCCTAGGCTGATTTCAAAAGTTTATAAACTATTAAATTTTGGAGAAAACTAACATCTCTAGTCCAATGAGATAGAAATCAAGTTCCAGAGTAATTAAGGAGAGAATTAACCAGAAGTAATTAGTAGATCTTTATGTTCCCATTTCAAATATAAATGGAGAAAAACAGAGAATAGACTTCAGAGAGACATCTCAATCTGTGTACTACATAGATTTATGAAACACATAGTTAAAAATACAGTAAAACCTAATGGCTAAGTACACTTCTAATCCCATGAAGCTAGCAGCTGGGAGCATAGCTCAGTGTTTAAAGTGCTTGCCTAGCACCTGCAAGGCCCTAGGTTCAACTCCCGAGTACTACATAACAATCAAACAGGCATAATCAAAAGACACAGACTGGCAGAGTGGATCAAAAAAACAAAACCCAACAATTTCTTGTCTTCAGGAGACACACTTCACCCACACAGAAGCACACAGGCTGGAGACAAAGGGTTGGAAACCAAGACTCCATGCGACTGGAGCCTGGAAACAAGCAGGTGTAGCTACACTGTTCTCAGACGCTGCAGACTTCAAACCAAAACAGATCGGGAGAGACAAAGATGGTCACTATATAGTGGTAAGATGTACAGTTCAACAGCTTCTAATTATAAACATATATGCACCCATTGTAAGTGCACCCAGTTACATACAATAGAAAATTGTGTGCATGAAGGACCAAATAGGCCCCAATACAATCATACCAGGAGTCTTCAACACCCAACTACCATAAATAGAGAGATCAACTGGGCCAATAATCAACAAAAAAAAAAAAAAACATCAGAGCTAAATCGCACCATGGAGCCAATGGACTTAACTGATATCCACAGACTATTCTACCCAGTGTCAACAGAATACACCCTTCTCTCAGCAGCACATGGGACTTTTTCCAAAATAAACCATATCCTTGGACAAAAGACATGCTTAAACAAATACAAAAGAACTGAAATCATTCCCTGTGTGCTTTCAGATCATAATGGAATAAAAGTAGAAATCAATAGCAAAAGTAACTACAGAAACTATTGAAATACGTGGAGATTAAATAACATACTATTGAACCATGGCTCTCAGAAGAAACCAAGAAAGAAATCAAGAACTTCCTAATGTCAAATAACAATGGAAGTACATCATACCAGAACCTGTGGGACACAATGAAAGAAATACTAAGAGGAAATTTATAGATATGAGTGCACACCTGAAAAAAACCAGAGCAATATGAAATTAATGGTCTAATAATGCAGCTCAAAGTCCTTGATAAACAGGAACAAATCAAATCCAAAGGCAGTAGAAGGAAGAAAATTATAAGAGTCAGAGAAAAGATCAGTAAAATTGAAACAAAAAACAATGGAAAAGATCAATGAGGCAAAGAGTTGGTTCTTCAAAAAGATAAATAATATTGATAAACTTCCAGCCAAACTCATTAAAAGAAGGAAAGAAAAAAATCCACATCGATGGAATTAGAAATGAAAAAGGTAGAATTACAGCAGACACTGTTGAAATCCAGAGAATTACAAGAAACTATTTCAAAAAACTATGCTCCAATAAATTCATGAGCTCAGAAGAAATGAATAAATTCCTTGGCACATATGTCACACCAACAGTGAACCAAGAAGATATAGAAACCCTGAATAGAGTAATAACCAGCAAGAAATTGAGGCAGTAATAAAGGATCTACCAACAAAGAATGCTCAGGACCTCATGGATTCACTGCAGAATTTTACCAGAACTTTAGGGAAGAGTTAGTGTCAATGTTCCTTAAGCTTATCCATGAAATTTAAAAAGAACACTGCCCAGTATCTTCTTAAATGCAGGTATCATCTTGATTCCCAAACCAGATAAAGACCCAACAAAGAAAGAGAGCTCTCCTTAATCAATATTGATGCAAAAATTCTCAATAAGATGCTTGCAAAGAGAATGCAACAAATTATTAAAAAGATCATACACCACGACCAAATTGGCTTCATCCTAGGGATGCAAAGCTGGTTTTACCATACACAAATTAATTAATGTAATACATCACATCAACAAAAACAAGGAGAAAAGCCACATGATCATCTCAATAGATGCATAAAGAGCCTTTGACAAAATACAACACCCCTCCCTGATCAAAACTCTGATGAAAATAGGTATAGCAAGACTCTATCTTACAATAATAAAAGTGATTTATGATGATCCTATAGCCAACACCAACCCTAGTGGGGAAAAACTGAAAGCATTTCCCCTCAAATCAGGAACAAGACAAGGCTGCCCACTCTCACCACTCCTATTTAACACAGTGCTCAAGCTCTAGCTGGAGCAATCAGGCAAGAGACTGGAATAAAGGGAATATGCATAAGAAATGAAGAAGTCCAACTATCCTTACTCGCAGTGACATGATCCTTTATATAGAGGACCCTACAACCTCTACCAGAAGACTCTTAGACCTAATAAACAAATTTGTCCAAGTTGCAGGATATAAACTCAATACACAAAAATAGTAGCATTCTGAAAACAGAGAAATTAGAAAAACAATTCCATTCACAGCTGCCTCAAAGAAAATTAAATACCTAGGAATCAACCTAACAAAGCAAATGAAGGAGCTCTGTCCTGAGAACTATAGTACTCTGAAAAAAGAGATCAAAGAGCATTTTAGAAAATAGAAAAACATCCCCTGTTCCTGGGTAGGCAAAAACAACTTTGTCAAAATTGCCATACGACCTAAACTGAGAGATATACAGATTCAATGCAAGATACTAGCAGCATTTTTTAATAGAACTAGAAAAACAACCAGAAAATTTAGATGGAACCACAAGAGACCTAGAATAGCCAAAACAATCCTAAGTAACAAAACACAAGCAGGAGGCATCACGATACCAGATATTAAGTTACATTATGCAGCAACAGTGATCACAGCTACATGGTATTGGCACAAAAGCAGGCAGGTGGGTCAACGGAATGGAATTGAGGATGCAAAAACATCCCCAGGTACCTTCGGCCATCTGATATTCGACAAAGGGGCCAAAAACATACACTGGGATAAAGACAGCCTCTTTAACAAATGGTGCTGGCAAAACTGGCTAACCACATGCAGAAGGTCAAAACTGACGCACAGCTTTCCCTGTGTACCAAAATCAAATTGAAATGGATTAAAGACTTAGGCATTAAAGCGGAAACACTGAACTTGCTGAAAGAAAAAGTAGGCAAAACCCTCGGAGGTATAGGCATAATCAAGGACTTCCTCAATAAAACACCTAAAGCACTAGAGATAATAACAACAAGAATTGACAAGTGGGGTTATATGAAATTAAAAATCTTCTGCACCTCAAAGCAAACCATCAACAGAGTGAAGAGAGCACCCACAGAATGGGAAAAAATATTCGCCAGTTACTCCTCTCACAGAGAAGTATTATCAAGAATATACAAACAACTGACAAAAATTAGACCTTCCAAAACAAAGGACCCAATTAAAAAATGGGAATCTAAAATGAATAAAAAGTTCTCTGAAAAAAAGCCTGAATGGCCAATAAATACATGAAAAAATGTTGAACATCTTTAGCCATCAGAAAAAAACAAATTCAAACAGCACTGAGATTCCATCTAACTCCAGTAAGAACGGCTGCTATTAAAAACTCGAGAACAGAATGCTGGCGAGGCTGTGAGGCAAAAGGAACCTGCCTACGTTGCTGGTGGGGCTGCAGACTGTACAACCACTATGAAAAGCAGTGCGGAGATTCCTCAGAAAACTGAACATCAACATCCCACTTGACCCAGCTATACCTCTTCTGGGCATCTTCCCACAAGTGTTAAAGTCACAAGACTCTAGTGACACACGCATACCCATGTTTATAGCAGCACAATTTGTAATACCCAAATCTTGGAAAAAGACAATATGCCCGAGTACAGATGACTGCATAAAGAAGATGTGGCATAGATACAGAATGGAGTATTATTCTGCTATTAAGAATGACAAATTTGGATCATTTTAGGTAAATAGATGTGCCTTGAGAACTGGGTGAAATGAATCAGACCTAGAAAGCTAAATACCATATGGTTTCTCTAATATGAGAAAACCAAACCATAAAAACTATAAAAGATACAGAAAAAGTAAGAAGATGGACATTGTGGAAAGTGAAAGGGAAAGGTGGTGTGAGAGGGTGAGAAGGGAAAAGGGAGGTGATATGTAAACAAAAGAAGAAATAAAAAATTAAAACAATTATCCAGGCATGATGGTACAAGCCTATAATCCTAGTACTCAGGAGGCTGAGGCAGGAGTACTGCCAGCTTGGGCTACATAGTGAATTCAGGACCGACTTGGACTACAGAACCAGACCCTGTCCTTTAAAAAAAAATTACATGAATCTAATTATCTATGTGGGAATCAAATAGTGTCTGGGGAAAGAGGAGTGGTTGGTCTTGCCCGTGTGGGATCAATCTCAGGATCATCAGCAGAAGAAAATGGTTCTGGAGAGGTAGAGTGTACTGGAAAGCTAGCAAGTTAACTTCAGCTGCCAACAGCTTTGTTTGAACTGATCCAAAGAAAAAGAAATCTTTTCACAAGTAACTCAGGGGCTGGAGGCATGGCACAATTGTTAAAGTTCTTGCCTAGCAAGCACAGTGCCCTGGGTTCAATTCCCCAGCATCACATAAGCTGGGCATGGTGGTGCATGCCTGTAATCTGAGCATTTGGGAGGCTGAGACAGGAGGATTGTTGTGAGTCCAAGACCAGCCTGGCTACCGCTTGAGTTCAGGACCTGCCTGGGCTACAGAGCGAGACCTTGTCTCAAAGAAAGAGAGAAAGAAAGAAAGAAAGAAAGAAAGAAAGAAAGAAAGAAAGAAAGAAAGAAAGAAAAAAGAAGAAAAGTAACCTGTTGAGCACTCATTGGTACCAAAGTGCCCAAGGCAGTTGGAGCACTACCTTCTTCCCACAATGGGGAAGGAGACATGTTTGATCGGCTCATTAACCAGTCCTCTCTCTTGTGACCCCAGAGTCATTCTTTGGTGAATCATTCCTCCTATCTCTATCCTCCGTCTCTGGTTGTCCACCTCCGTCCTGACTTCAGACATAAAAATAAAATGAAATTACAACCCAAGTCTGGTCTATAAAGATATTACACTTTCTGGAAATTGGTCCAGAGATGGTCACCTGACCCAAGCCAGCCAGAGAAGACTTCAACCTGTCACTTTTGCTGGAACTGCTGAGAATGAGGCTGTCTTTTTTCTGTTAGACTTGCTAAACTATGCAGAACCAAATCCTGGGATTACTAGGAACACCCAAATCTCCCCACGGTTGGGATACACCTGAAAATAAAGCCGTCATAGAAAGAAGCAGAGGTCTAATGAATCAAAGACAAAGTCCTAGTATCATATTTGAGAACTGGTGTCTACTCATGCCTAAACTACCTCTAATTCCTTTGAGGCATTCTTCAAATGCCCTTATTTAAGGAGGCTTTATCATAGCTATCCTACTTAACATAATCTGTTCCTCCAAACCCCCCCCATGCACTCCCAACCCACCAGCCCCTTCTTTTTCTTTTCATAAAAATTTTTGCCTGTAACACACTAGTTCACTTGCTTTTTAATACTATTGTTTGTGTCATCTGTTTCTGCCATATGAGCCAACGAAGGCAGAGATCTTGTTCCCTAATGTGTCTCAGAGGCCTAAACAGGGCCGGGAAAATATCTTAGCTCTTTCAACATTCTGTAGATGAGCTTTGTACCCATACAGTATCTCCAAATGGCAGGCAGGGGAGAAACTGGTGCTAGCAAATCAGTTAATACACATAAAGGGCTTAGAAGATTTGCAGTGGGGCTGGGAGCAGAGCTTAGTGGTTAGAGCACTTGCCTAGCAAGTCCAAGGCCCTAAGTTCAATTCTCTAGCACCAGACAAACTGGATGTGGTGGTGAGTGTCTGAAATCCTAGCACTCTGGAAGCTGAGGCAGGAGGGCTGTAGTGAGTTTGAGGCCAGCCTGGTTATATAGTGAGCTTAAGACAAGCCTGACAAGCCTGGACTGAAGAAAGAGACTCTGTCTTACACAGACACAAATTAAATGTAAGATTCTCTAGTAGCACCCATAGGCTTGGCTTAGATCCATGGAAAAGTTCAACTTGAACAAAATATGGAGTCAAAATAAGTAAGAAGGCTTCATGATACCCAGAGAGGCAACAAGGGACAGGCTTTAAAGTGATTTGGTCACAGGGTTGCAGGAGTGGCACAATGGTTAAAGTGCTTGCCTAGCAAGCACAAGGCCCTGAGTTCAATTCTCCAGCACCACATAAAACTGTGTGTGGTGGTGCACTATAATCTGAGCACTTAGGAGGCTGAGGCAGGAGGACTGCTATGAGTCCTAGGCGAGTCTGGACCACATAGTAAATTCAAGATCAGCCTGGACTACATACAGAGTGAGACCCTGTCTCAAAACAAAAGATAAAGCGATTCAGTCACTGGCCAGGTTTGTGACAACTTAGGAAATCTTCCAGAAAAAATGGCAAAAGGGAAGAGATGAAAAGCAACAGAATGGGTGAGATAGTGGGAGTTACAGAGGGATGGGGAGGGTGTGGGAGAACCACAGATAGGGAGGGAAGGGGTTGAGTGTTGATTCAATATGTATGTGCACAAAGTACTCGTGTTCGCTAGGACCACTATTTGGTTAGTAAGTTCCTCTTTAAACCCACTGATCAATGCTTGCATTTCTTTGAGAATATTTTGTTTGAACTGGTTGTTCAACTCATTTACTTGTTTTTGACTTTCTTCCCTAGGAGTTCCACTACTTCAGGGCCCATGACATGAGTCTCTGGGGTCTCAAGCTTGCCTGTGGGTGCCCTGTTGCCTTGTCCTCTTCCCATGTTTGTTGCTGAGGGACTTCACTTGAAAGGCCTAGCTGAGAGGTTTCTTTGAATGAATAAGAGGGTGTGTGTGGGGAGCCTAAATTCCTCCAAGTTCTCTGCTGGGAGTAGGCAGTGAGGGCAGACCTGACAGCCTGATGGCCTCTGAGGTGTCATGATCACCCCAGCCCCTCAGCAATGCTCTCCCGCCCATCCTGGCTTCCCTCTCTCTAGGTCAGGACTCCCCACTCTCTGTAGTGCTCCCACTACACCCTGCCACTCAGGAGGTCCATGGCCTTTCTCTCCTCTCCACAGCTGTCTCTTGTGCCAGTTTTTTCCTAGGCACTGTTTAAGAGTGACCCCCAAACCCTGCTGCACACTCTTCTGAGCTTTCTTTTACTACTCAGTTCAGTTGCAGGCTCTTTTTAAATTGGCTCCTGCTGACATCATTATCTATTATGGCTGCCTAGTGCTGCTTCTGATCTAGGCTCCAGGGGGCCTTTTCTAGGGGAATATCACAGTGTGTTTGTAGTACGTACTACCCGAGGCTTGTTTTTGGAGGCTGGGGTACCAGCTGTTGTCGATTCCTGCTCCTCCTGGATCTGCACTTACCTTGGTCTGAGGTTCTGGTCTCCATGCTTTCCTCTGTCTGTGGATCCCAGCAGCTCAGGGCTGCACTCAGTCGGCTGCTGTTTTCCTCCACTTCTGATGTGTCTTCAGGATTTCAGACCTTCCCATGGCCTTCTTTCAATTGTTGGGGTGCTCCTTCCTCTCCTAGCTCAGTCAGAAGTTCTGGACTCCAAGCCGGCTTCCCTCTGTGTGGATGCTGGCAGCTCCCAAGTGTTTGTAGTCAGCCTGGGGCGGCTTCCTGAGCTGCTTTTTATCCCCCTGAATTCCTTCAGGGTTTCTGATCTTCCCCTGGCCTCCTTTCAGTTGTTGGGGCACTCCTCTCTGTCCTAGCTATGTTGAACAGGCAGGTTTTGACTATATTCTCAATTTTTAAGTGGTTCCACGAGGAGACATTGTGCAGCTCTGTTACTCGGCCACCATCTTGACGAGAAGTGAGGAGTTATTCTTGATAGCTCCCTCTCCTTTACCTTCTATACTCAGCTCCCAAGACCCATTGATTTTACCTTCTGTCTTGTCTCAAAGCAAAATCTCTAGACCCTGGACTATAGTAATCCCTCAATGCATATTTGTTTGAATAAAAGTATAGTTGAAGGAAAGAGTAATTACATAAATAAGGAATGCATTAGAGATCTGGAAATTTCCAGCATATATATATATATATATATAATTAGTCCAGGCCAGTCCTGAGCTGACTATGTAGCCCAGGCTGGCCTTGAACACATGGAAATTCTCCTGCCTCAGCTTTCCCAAGTGCTTGGATTACAGGCTTGTGCCACCATGCCTGGCTTATGTGGTGCTGGGAAATGGAACCCAGCACCTTGTACTTGCTAGGCAAGTGCTTTAGCCACTGAGCTATTCCTCCATCACTCTAGCATGTATATTCTGAACTGGCTCCAACCAGCCCCTCCACTGCATAGTTACTCTTTCCTTCGTTCAAAAGCTATGGTGCAAGTGCCCAGGTGACAGCTTATATAATGTACAGCTTATGCCCTCAAATAGGTCCTGTGGTGTTAATACGGATTTGTGGCTATAAGCCACAGTTTGGAGAAAACGAATGTTATCCTCTTACTCTTATGAAACATGGTTTCAATCTCCCAAGAGATCGCCAAAGAGCAAGCTGGGAAAATTTCATAGCTGTGAACCTAATTTTACATCCTAGTAAAAATATGATACTGCTTATTTGGAAAATCCAACAGGATTCTATTTGCAGACTTAAGGGTGTAAAAAAGTTTGTCGGGTTACAGGTTAGCCTGCTTTTTGCCAGCTCAGCTCAAGACCCAGCTCTCCCGGGAAGGCCCGAGGGAGGTGGAGACACTGAGGCGGGGAATGGTTCTTCCCAACTCAAGATGTGGTGAAAGGTGTGCAGGTGTAAGTAGGAAGCCCAAAGTGGATCCTTAATGGAAGATTGCTTGGATCCTTATGAGGATGTGATTAAACTTCTATCTGATGAGAGAAGGAGGTGACACCTTCTTTGTGTCGACCAACGTTCCAAATGCTCACATAATCCCCATAAAAATTCTAAATCAGGCTGGTATCACCTGCCCGGTTTACAGATGAGGAAAGTGAAGCACCAAGAGATTGTGCAATTCCTCAATGGTTTCTGGCTGCCGCAGCCACACAGGCGTTGTCCCACTGCATGGCTACTTACCTGGTGGTAGTTGGCTAGTCAGAATTAGATTTGCCAAATGTGTAAAATGCATGGTACATTCTAAAGACTCACTATGAAACATATAAGTATTTTATTAAGAGTTTTCTGTTGGCCTGGAGGAATGGCTCAGCAGTTAAAGCCCTTGCCTAGCAAGGGCTTTGTCCGTCAGGTGCTAAGTACCCGAGTTCGATTCCTCATGCACCACATAAGCGGGGCATGGTGGCCCGTAATTCCAGCCCTGGGAGTCTGAGGCAGGAGAATTGCCATGAGTCCAAGGCCAGCCTGGGCTCCAAAGTGAGTTCAAGCCCAGCCTGCTCCACAGAGCGAGACCTTGTCTCAAAAGAAAGTTATCTATTGATCGTTAAATGATAAAATCCTGAGTATAGGCAATGAAATAAAACATCAGGAAAAGAAGAACTTTTCACTGACATTCCTGGTTTTCCTCCTAAGCTGGTTGCAGGGGCCTGGCCCAGGCTGCGCACGTGTCCCCTTGGCCACTGCTGAGGCAATGAGCTGCCACTTTGAATAGTGGGCTGAGAAAACGTGGAAAGGAAGACAAGAAAGAGAAGGAGCTGCATCATCCCCAGACTGTGGGCTCCAAGCAGAGGGACAGCCAGCTCATTCTCAGCGGCGATGGCTCCGCCCTGGAGACGTCTGCCGCGGGTCCAGACTATGTGCGATGTCCTGGTGTGCCTAGGGCGTCCCTTCCCCTCCTGCCCTCCCACCGCCCTCTCCTTTCCTCTCCACAAAGCCTGTCTTCCTACTTCAGTTCATCTCTCCTTTGCTTTTTTAATGGTTTGGTTTTATCAGAAAAAAAACATACAATATTTAACCCTCTGGGTCTGATTAATTTCGCTAAGCATAATGTTCTCAAGACGCATCCATTTTCCTAAAAATTTGTCTTTCTTTGTGAAAGAGTAGTACTCCGCTGTGCATATAAATATCACATCTTTTTTAATCTTTCATCTGTTGTTGGACATGTTGGCTTCTTCCAAGATCTGGCTATTGTAAGTTGAGCTGCTCTAAGCATGGGTATGCATACATCACTCTTGTATGACTTGAACTCTTTTGGGAAGATAGATCCCCAGAAGAGGGATGGATAGCTGAATCAAATGGGATATCTATTTTCAGTCTTTTGAGAAATCTCCATACTGGTTTCCAAAGTGGTTGTGTCAGTTTACAGATATCAGCAACCAAGAGAAGAAAATAAACATCATTTATTTTTGTGCCTTTTAACTTTTTTTTTTTTTTTTTTTTGAGACAGAGTCATGGTCTGTAGTCCAGGCATGGTCCTGCCTCAGCCTTCCAAGCACTAGGATTATACGCATGGACCATCACACCTAGCTAACTTTAATGTGATGCTAGGGAATTGAACCCAGGGCCTTGTGCGTGCAAGGCAAGCCCTCTAACCATTGATGACACCGCTTGGCCTTTGACATAACATTTCCTTATATCCTGCAATTATAACCATCATTCATTGAATTGACAAAAACTGTACATAAGGTATACGGTAAGTTGCTCTGACACAGGTGCACATTGAGATTAGCTCAATACGCTGTGAGACAGATCCATCACTTTATATGGTCACTTCGTTTTGTGCACAGTGAGAATGCTAAGATCGACTCTCTGAAAATTTTGAGTACATAATGCATCATCATTAACTAGTCACCCTGCTATGCATTAGCTCACTGGCACTTACCTCCTGCCTGAAAGTCCATGTCCTCTGGCCCAAGCCCTCCTGCTCCCCTCCCTCCTCAGCCCCTGGCAACCACCTTGTCACTTTGACCTCTGGGAGGTCAGCCTCGCTCAAGTCCTCAGACGAGTGGAATCACACGCTTGTCTTTCTGCGGCTGGCTTACGTTCCCTAACATGACAGCCTCAAGGCTCATCTGCGTTGTTGCAAATGGCAGGATTTCTTTCATTTTAGGCTGAATAATATTCCAAAGTGTATACATAGTACTTTTTAAAATTCAAGTGGACACTGGTTGTTTGCATATTTTAGCTACTGTACACGAGGTTGCAATGAACACAAGAGGGCAGATAGCAAAAATATTAGGCCTCCTGCTCCTCCCAGCTCTTGAAATAATTAAGTATTTATAACAGCAAATATTCTGCAATTCCTAATTTTAAAAATAAGTGAGGTATTTGTAATTGGTATAAATAAACATTACTTTAAAAAGAATTGGACTGGCATACGTGATGGTACACACCCGCTATCCCAGGCAGAGGCACGTACGAGACAGGAAGATCACAAGTTCAAGGCCAGCTCGGCAACTTAGGGCCAAACTGCTTCAATGTAAAAAGGCCCAGGATGTAGCCCAGTAGCAGAATCCCACGCCTGGGTTCCGTCCCTGGCCCTGAGAGGGGAAGGAAAGAAAAAAAGGCGTTTGAACAATAACTTCTTAAAACATTTTTTTGCATTTAACTAAAAAAATGCAAGCATTTTTACTGCATACTCTAGAACCCATGTGTGCAGGCCAAATTGCAAGACATTCCCTGTGGGGTCTGCATTTCACCAACGAACCTTTGGGAAGACTTACTAGGTACTGAGCCCTGAGGGGGCGAAGTGCTGACGATGACAAAGCCCTTACAGGGGTCACAGGGAAGGAAATACCCCAAGGAGATCCCTGGGGCTCTCGTGGGCTTCTGGTGTTACTTTGGTTGCCATGTTAAAGCTTGTGGGGCATTTCTCGGGGAGTTGGGCAGCACCTTGACTCCTGTTTCATACCTGAGGCTGTGTTGCTGAGGCAGGCAGCCTGCTTAAGGCCACATCAGAAGCTCGCAGTGGGGCTCAGCCCTGAGTTTTTGCCACTGTCCTCTGCTGTGCTGCCTTCTCTGACACTGTTAGGTCTTGACTCTTGGGCTCTTATTTATTTATTATTTTTAGTGCCGTGGATTGAGCCCAAGGCCTTTGCAGTGAACTACATCCGAGCCTCCAACTCTTTTTTTTTTTTTTCCTCCCGACTGGTTCTCACAAAATTTCCCAGACTAGGTTAGAACTTGTGATCCTTCTACCTTTGACTGCCACCCCCCCTCAAGAGTGACAGGATTATAGGGTTGTACTACCAGGCCCAAAGGCAATGTGGAACTTTAATTTATTTTATTTGTTTTTCTCTGGCTTTTTTGAGACAGGATCTCACTCTGTAGTCCAGGCTGTCCTGAACTCACTGTGTAGCTAGGCTGACCTCACACTTACTGCAGACCTCCTGCCTCGGGCTCATGAATGTAGGATCACAGGCATATGCCATCACTCCCAGCAATTTTATTTTATTTTATGTTTTAAGACAAGATCTCACTCTGTACTCCAGGCTGGTCCCAAACTCACTTTGTAACCCAGGCTGGCCTTGAATTTACAGCAATCCTCCTGCCTCAGCCACTTGAGTGCTAGGATTACAGCCATGTGCCACCATGCCCAACTAATTTTTATGTAGTGCTGGAGAATTGAACCCAGGGGCCTTACACATTATAGGCACACGCTCTAACCTCTGAGCTATGCCCGGACCCCAGACTCTACTGGGAGCTTTTAAACAGAAAATGGTGTGTCCAAAAAGAAAAGAAAAGAAAAAAAAGGTTAATGAACATGTACTGAGTACTTACGCCATAGCAGACCCAACGGTCCATCTTCAATGAAGCCACCTAACTCATCTGGCTTGTCCCGGGCTCCAGAACTAGCAAGTGGTGGGTGGGGATAGTGGTAGGTGGGGCCAGTGGTGAGTGGGGCTAGAAGCTCGGGCTCCTCCTTAGCCACCTATGGCCCCAGTAGTTCTGCTCCTTGTCTAGGAATACAATGGGTGGTCAGGTTTCTCTGCCACTTGCTCTGGCCTCTCCTAGGGGAAGAAGGACTCTATAGATCAGAGTCTGTCCCTTTTTTTTTAAGCAGTCATCATGAAAATGACTTTTCATAACAGAAGATAGGCACTTCATTATAAATGAGATTTTTCTGCTTTAGCTAGGAATAACTAGCCATGATGGTGCACACCTGTAATCCCAGCACACTGGGAGGCTGAGGCAGGAGGATTCCAAGTTTGAGCCTAGCCGGGCAACTTAACAACTTAGTGAGACTCTGTCTCAAAATAAAACATAAAAAAATGGCCTGGGAGCGTAGCTCAAAGTGAAGACCCCAGGTTCAATCCCCAGTAACATACACACACACACACACACACACACACACACAGAATGACACAACTTGATCATGACCTTTTATTATTTTAAAAAACTACTTTGAGCTGGGCCTGGTGGTGCAGGCCTATAATCCCAGCACTCAGGAGGCTGAGGCAGGAGGATTACTGTGAGTCCAAGGCTAGCCTGGGCTTCATAGTGAGTTCCGGCCTGGGCTACAGAACAAGACTCTGTCTCTCTCTCTCTCTCTCTCTCTCTCTCTCTCTCTATATATATATATATATATATATATATAGTGATTAACTTATCTGGTTATGACTTATCTCTCCCGTTTGGGACATTAACCCCATGACACTGGGGACCCTATGTGTCTTATGCCCCATGGTGTCCTCAGTATATAGAATGGGACCTGGAGCTCAACAGGCCTCAGAATCTACGTGTGCAAAACACCACTGGAAGCCAGTTATGGTGGTGTGTGTGCGCGATCTCAATGCTAAGGTAGGAGAATCTTGAGCTTGAGGCCAGCCTAGAAAATGAAACAGTCAAGCAGACAAAGAAGGGCTGGTAATTTAGTTCAGAGGCAGTGTGCTTACCTAGCATAGGTGAGGCCCTGGGTTCAATCCCCAGTTCTGAATTCTAAGAAAAGTTTGGCAATTTTGGGGATGTTTCATCTACTCAAATTCTGCTGAAGCCAACTAACATTAGTGTATAGATTCTCTGACAAACCTGAGCTCACTGCACAGAGGGGAGAGGTGGGTTTCTTTCTCAACGTCAATGCACAAGACCACAATTGTATGATAGCTCAGGGCAGAACAGGAGACCCTCACAATATGGTGTTTTGGGCCTAGAAACCGGTCATGGTCAGTAGAAAAGATGAGAGAGGGGATTTCCCAGTCCTTCATGGGCCTGCCGACCGCCTACCTGCCCCAGCACAGAATGGACACTGAGATCAGGGTCTCCACAGTCGGACACTCCCGGCCGGAAGCCCAGTTCTGCCCCTTCAGAGCGTGTGACTCCTTGGGAAGTTACACAACCTCTGGAGCCCTGCCTCTCCCTACCCCTGTCCCGTGGATGCTCATTACCGCATGTGAGTTCCAGAATTTCCATCAAGCTGGGGCTTAGGAGCAGCCGTGTGGTTGGAAAGAGATGTGAGGAGATGTGTTTGGAGCCGGGTTTGCTCTTGATTTAGATGGTTTATTTTGAGGTGCTCATGGAGATTTGGTGGACACTAAAGATCTCCCGAGATACCCACTGGAGCCACCCCTGGGAAATTGTGTGGACTGAGTAAGATAAGGCTTAAAAGCCCACAGCAGAGTGGCTGGCACCGAGCAAGGGCTCAGCAAATGTTCCCTGCTGTGTCCCCGCCATGTGGATGCTCCTAAGAGTCGCATAAGCCCCCTCTCACGCAAACAAGCAAAATGGATTTTCCGAAGCAGGAGCAGGGTGCTCCCTGGGCAGAACTGGCGTCCATAGAAGAGTCAGATTCAATAAATAAGTGTTCAAGAATTCCAAGGGTATGGACTCTCAGGAAATGGTCTTCGTATTATTTGAATCCTTATGAATACTTTTATTACGGCATACTCTTGCAATTTATTTTGTACATCATAACAATTAATGAATCGCGTCTCCTCATGGCCTTGTGGAGCAAGCCTGTAATCCCAGCACTCTGGAAAGCTGAGGCAGGAGGATTGCAATTTCTAGGTCAACCTGGGCAACTTAGTGACTTAGGGACACCTGTCTCAAAATCAAAGCCAAAACAATGAACTGGGGTTATAGCTCAGTATGAAGATCCTGGGCTCAATTCCTGGTACCATCAAAATTAAAAATAATAGGTAAATAATTAGATAGTATCTCAAAGAATTTAAATTACTCTGGAACCAGTGACACAGGCCTATAATCTTAGCACTCTGAGAGGCTGAGGCAGGAGAATGTCAAGTTCAAGTCCAGCCTGAGCAACTGAATGACTTAGCAGGATCCTGTCTCAAAATCAAAATTAAAACTGGACTGGGGCCAGGTGTGGGGGAACACGCCTATAATCCCAGAACTTGGGAGGCTGAGGCAGGAAGATTGCTGTGAGTTCCAGGCCAGCCTGGGCTAGTTAGTAAGTTTAGGACCAGCTTGGACTACAGAGTGAGAACCTGTTTCAAAGGAGGAGAAAAAGAGGAAGAAGAGGGAGAGGAAGACTGGGGATGTAGCTCAGGGTGAAGGCCATGAGCCCAACCTTCATTACCACAAGAATAATTTAAGTTATGCATCCAAAACTAATAATTCAAACTCAGACACAGTTTTTTTTTTCCAGCCTGGGGATCAAACCCAGAGCCTCACACGTGCTAAGTAAATGTTCTACTTCTAAGCTGTATCACCAACCTCATGGAGAAATAGAATACCTCCCAATCGTGTGCATTTATTTGTTTGTTTACTTATCTACTTATAAATTCTTGCTCTGTAGTCCAAACTGGTCCTGAACTCACAGTTCAAGCTGGCCTCAAACACATGGCAATCTCCCTGCCTCCACCTCCTGAGGGCTGGGATTATAAGCATGTGCCATCACACCCAGCTTACGTGGTTCTGGCAAGTCAAGCCCAGTGCCTTGCATTTGCCAGGTGGGCTCTCTGACCACTGAGCTATGCCCCCAGCCCTGCTGTACAATTTTTCAAAGTATGTCATATTCTGTCTCGCCAGCAGCATTTTCTATGCCATAAACCTCATTGCAATGCTTTTCTATCTATTTATTACTGATGATTTTCTGTCTCCTGTAAATTACTTCCCCAACTTGTCATTTTTTTCTTCAAAAACTATATGCCAAAAGTAACTGAAAATGAAACCACAAAACAAAACAAAATTTAAAAACCTATATGCCAACCCAGGCGTATTAGTGCACACTTGTAATGCCAGCACTTGGGAGGGTGAGACAAGAGAAGCCCTGAGTTCAAGTCAGCCTAGGCGTCTTAGTAAGAGCCTGCCTCAAATTTCAAAAATAAAAAAGGCTGCGGATATAGCTCAGTAGTTAAATAAATTCCCCCTAGATTCACTCCTTGGTACTGAAAAAAGAAAGAAAGAAAAACAGAAAAGAAAGGAAGGAGGGGAAAGGGGATGGAAAGGACTCATGTCCTCATCTATAAAAAAAAGATAGAAAATTCTCTCCTTCATTCTAACCACAAAGTCTCCTTGCACTCCACCAGGCCAAGGGTGCTGAAGAAGTGGTTCTCCATGGAGGGAATAAGATAGCAGAAACATTTTTATGAGTTGGACTGGCATGTTCCTCCTATCACTCAGGGGACATGATAGGACAATCTTGCTCTACAAAAAATGTTTTTACATCATCCTGCTATCATGTAGTTCCCGTAGACGCTTCTAAAAATATCTTAATAAATGTGGGCTATGTTTGCATCCACAAGCTTTACACAGGGTAGCCTAAAAGAAACACTAATTTCCTATGGCCAGAGGCATAAAAAAATGACGTTTTAATTTTGTTTTAAAATAAAATAAGCCAGGCATAGTGGCACAGGCCTGTAATTCTAGTATTGGAGAGGCTGAGGCAGGAGGATTGCTGAGAGTTTGAGGCCAGCCTGGGCTACAGTGTGAGTTAAGGACCAGACTGGACTACAGAGTGAGAGGCTGTCTCAAAAAATCAAAGATTAAATAAAACTTCATATACCTTAAAGTTTAGTAACATGATTTCTCTTAAGCAGTTAAAAAACACTAGGGTCTTGTTTGTGTGTGTGTGTGTGTGTGTGTGTGTGTTTATCATCTAACCCCCTTGTTCTGGATTAAGTTGGTTTTCCTATGATTTAAAAAAGTGTCACATAAAGTTAATAAATCACGTCATCGCTTTTGAAGAAAATGGCTTTTAAAAGCAAAGAATTATATAGTCAACGTGATAGGTATATGGAGGTATATGGGACTATCAGTAGGAAACAATACATAAGAGTACATTTGATAAAGATAAGAAAACAAGCTGTAGATATCAAGACAGTAATAATTAAATAACAAATCATGCAACAAAACATTTAAATAAATGAATAATTTAGTAACAGGGTTGATTTATACTGAATGTCTACCAGATGATATTCTGAATTTCCTGGTAACTCAAGCAGAAAGAGAGAAGCAGAATTAGAGACAAAGAGCTCTGCTCAAACAGGCCCCTGAAGCTCTGGGAAACACAGACTTAAACATCCGGCGGAAGTGGGAAGTCATTTTATGATAAAGTTATTCATTAGGACTGCCTAGGATCATGCATACATTGAAGGCTGGCGTGTAGCTCAGGGGTAGCACACATGCTTTGCACACGTGAGGCACCGAGTTCAACCTTTGACATCCAAAATTAAAACTAAAATTTGTGTTCATAAAAATAATTATTCTTCCCAAATTAAAAAAAACCAATTATTCCTGTTGTTTACAATCTGTGAGCAAAATTTGCTTCTGAAAAAAAGTACTATGTCATTTCTACAGTACTGACTCTTATTTACCTCTGGAAAGTTAAATACAGACAGCTTAAAGAAGATTACAAAGCTCTCATTTGGTTTGTTTTTAAAAATAATACAATGGATTTTTAAAAGTAAAAGCTTTAAGCTTATATGTAATACATATACTGAGCTAGCTATACACTATGAGAACATGAAAAGGAAATGTTACTTAATGAAGTGAAATATGTTGTGAGATCCAGTCTCAGATTAGCTCAGTCTCTGTGACCAGATTAAAGTGATATGTGCCTGACCTATCTTCTAAATCTTCCTACTGGAAATATTATTATCTGGAATTATTTTAAAATGTTCATATGCAATGCTTGATTTTCAATTACAAATTACCAGACACACAAAGAAATAATATCAAGAGTAAAAACAAACAATAAAAACAGAACCAAGGATGAACCAAGGGAGGACAGCTAACTACCTCGCCTAAAAGGAGGAATAACACCAAGCTGTGTGTTCCCGGAAGGGAAAACTCTCCAACCCAGCTGATTTCTGCCTTTGGAGATGCTCAGGATTTGTAGGCAGGGGTGCTGTGAAAGCAGAGCTCAATGCCAAAACAGGGTGATTAATTGAAAATAGGAGGATTCTTTGAAGTTTTATTTTTCCCATGGTTATTACTTCTATTAACACATACTTGGGACACAGGATACTGGCATTCATCTTGAAGAACTGGTACATGTACATATTACATCTTTGTTTGTGTGTGGTACTGGGGATTGAACCCAAGGCCCTCACAATAAAATGCATCCCCAGCCAATTTTTAGATTTTTTTTTTTTTTTTTTTGAGACAGAGTCTAAGTTGCTAGGTTGCCCAGGTTGGGCTTGAATTTAAGATCCTCCTGCCTCAGCCTCCCAGAGTTCTGAGATTACAACCTATGCCACCAGGCCTGGCTCTGGTACTGAACTTTGAAACAGTAAACTTGGTAACTAACTGAAGTCAGCTTTGGCTGTCTCGAGCACAAAGTGATTTATGAACGGTGTTACATTTCTTACAGTGTTTCTGAGAAGTCTGGAGATCATACAAAACCACAGCAAAGCCTCAAACCATACTCTTTAGGCCATCTCCATCATACTATCCCCAATCCCTTCAGGACATCTAGTGTGTCACTGATAGAGCTCGGACAGCAACACCACTACTGCCAGACACTAACTGCTGCAACCACCACCACCGACACACACGATTTTCTACACTAACTGTTGCGTGCACCGCTCTTCCAGAAAAGAGGCATACGATTGGCTGAGGGTAAGTCACATGCCCAAGTTGGACAACGAAGGAAGCAAGAAATTGATTGGCTGGAACTTTCAACCCCTGATACTGGGAGACCATTTCAGCTTCCTACAAAGACTCACAAGGTCAAAAATTCCCCAGATATAGAAAAGGGTTCAGACACTGGGCAGCCAAAAGAATGACAAAAGAACGTCAGAATTTTTCACCACATGAAAGAAGACTAGAACATGTATATTTAATTTTAAAGACCTTTGCCCCATCTGGCTAATCTCCAAAAAATTCTTTGTTCTTAGTACTTCTGTGGCCATAGGAATTTAAATTGTTTCTAAGCAACTTTTTCTTATCTTCCTAAGTAGGCATTTTCAGCACAGCTGTCAAATTTCCCAATTTCAAGTAAAACTGGAACTTGGCTTCATTCTTTGTGGTTATGAGTTGGGTATTTGTTGGGAGGACTCAAATGCTATTACCAGAAGAATTTTCCTTGGAAGAATATTCCATAGCTGGCCGTGATGGTGCACACCTGTAATTCCAGCACTTGGAGGGCAGAGGCAGGAGGATTGCTGTGAGTTGGAGGTCTACCTGGGATACAGAGTGAGCTCAGGACCAGCCTGGAGTACACAAGAACACCCTGTCACAGGAGCAGAAGACAGAGAAGGAGAAGGTGAAGGAGAAGTATCCCACTGGTCCAGAGGGTGCTCGCCAATATTCTTGTTTTCAGCTGTTACTTCACCACGTTCTGAAACCTAAGATGGAGTAATTCTGATCCCCTTCTCTCCAGAAGATGCCTGTGGTCTGCTATGAGATGCAATGGTTACCTTCCTGTATAAAGGGTCTAGAGATACAATTGCTCTATTTAAAGAATGTCAGAAATGAAGAGAGGTGAGAGGGCAGCAAGGGAAGGAGAGTGCAATGTTCTGATGAGTCTTGACACTGTCGTGGGATGCCTCACTGCTCTGTCTCCATGAAGGCCCCCCCAATCAATGCCATATGCCAGACCATGAAAAGCTCCCCTCCAGCTGGCCTCCACCATGTGCTTCCATTGTTGCCAGCCTCCCAGGAATGGACGGTGTGAGACCTCCTTAAACTGCAAGTCAAAATAAGTCTTTCCTTCCTTGAGTTGTGGATGTCAGGTATTTTGTTCCAGCAACAAAAAGGTAACTAAGGTGCTTCGTTACATTGATTCCTAGGTATTTAATTTTCTTTGAGGCTACTGAGAGTGAAATTGTTTTTCTGGTCTCGTTCTTGATGTTTTCATTGTTGTTATAGAGAAAGAATACTGATTTTGGTGTATCAATTTTATATCTTGCAACCTGGATGAACTTACTTTTTTTTTTTTTTTTTTCGTTTTCTGCTTTATAGTCAGCGATGTTGGAGGGTGTCTGGCAGAATCTGTCCTCCAGGAACGAGTGCAAAAGGGCAGCCTGTGGCTGAGGACGTTTACTTATTAATTCTAAAAGTCTTCTGATGAAGTGTTTAGGGTCTCCTATGTAAAGTATCAAGTCATCTGAAAGGAAAGATATTTCAATTTCTTCCTTTCCTGTACTTACTTCCTTTATTCTAGTCTTTTGCCTGATTGCTCTGGCTAAGGTTTCAAAAACTGTTCAATAGACGTGATGAGAAGGAACAGTGTTATTTTGTTTCTGCTTTGAGAGGAAATACTCTCAGTTTTTCCCCATTTAGGATGATTTTGGCAGTAGGATTGTCATAAATTGCTCTTATCAGCTTCAGGTGAGAGACTTCTATACCTGTTTTCTTTCTTTTATACCTGTTTTCATTAGAGTTTTGCTCAGAAGGTACTGTTACATTCTATCAAAAGCCTTTTCCAGACCTGTTGAGATGACTGTGTGATTTTTGTTCTTGTTAATATGGTGTATGTATTATATTAACTAATTGACATATGCTGAGCCAGCCTTGCATCCCTGGGATGAAGCTAACTTGGTCACAGTGTATGATCTTTTAGATAATTTGTTGCATTCTGTTTGCAAGCATCTTATTAAAACTTTTTCTATATTCATTAAGGTTATTGGTCTGTAGTTTTCTTTCTTTGTAGGGTCTTTATCTGGTTTGGGAAATGAAGGCTGTACCTGCTTCCAGGAAGGAATTGGTCAATGTTCCCTCTTTCAATTTCATGCAAGAGTCTAGGAAGTTTCGGTAAAATTCTGCAATGAATCCATTAAGTCCTGGGCATTTTTCTTGGTAGAACTTTATTATGGCCTCCATTTAATTCCTGGTTACTGCTCTATTCAGTGTTTTCATATTTTCTTGGTGCAATTTCGATATATCATATGTACCTAGGGATTTATGCATTTATTCTAGGTTCTTGAATTAATTGGAATACAAATTTTCAAAAGTTTCTTATAATCTTCTGGATTTTTGCAGTGTTTTGGTATGAAGTCTGCGGTGTGTGAGAACAGCATAGCTACTCCTGCTTGTTTCCAGGTTCCAGTGGCATTGAGTACTAATTTTCCATCCATTCACTTTCAATCTGTGTGCTTCTTTGCATGTGAGGTGTGTCTCTTGCACACAACAAATGGTTGGGTTTTGTTTTTTGATCCACTCTGGCAGTCTGTGTCTTTTGATTGGTGAGTTAAGATTATCGGCATTGAGAATAATTATTGTAACATTTTTACCAAATCCTGCCATTGTTCTTCTAGTGTTGGTTCTGTTTTTTCTTTTTATTACATTTTGCCTTTCAGTGTTTCCTTCCTTCTGTGTTCTTTGGTGCCTCTCTCTCTCTCTCTCTCTCTCTCTCTCTCTCTCTCTCTCTGTCCCTCCCTCCCTCCCTCCCTCTCTTTCTGAGTTGAGACTGCTTCTGAACTCACTAGGTAGCCCAGGCTGGCCTTGAACACATGGCAATCCTCCAGCCTCAGCCTCCAAAATGTTGGAATTATAGGCATGTGCTACAACGTCCAGTATATGTGGTGCTGGGGAATCAAACTCAGGGACTTGAGATTGCTAGGCAGCACTTAAACTGCTGAGCTATTCTTCCAGCCCCTCGTGCTACTCCTCTTTCTGTCTCTCTCTCAGATTCTCCTTCAAGTATTTTCTGCAAAGCTGGACTAGTGGTTGCAAATTCCTTTAGGATGTCTTGGTCTTGAAAAAATTTTACTTCTCTTTCAATTTTCAGAGATAATTTTGCCAAATTACTGGATTTGCTTTTGGTTTCTTTTAAAGCTTAAAAGATTCCATTCTAGTCTCTCCTGGCCTTTAAGATTTGCAGTGAGTAATTCGAGTGAGTTTGTCTTGGTAAATTAGTGTCTGCTTTTCTCTTACTGCTTATAATAGTCTCACTTTGTAGTAAATTCCTAAGGTTTTGATTATGATGTGCCATGGCGAGGTACTTTTCTGGTCAAGATTATTTGGAATTCTATAAGCTTCTTGCACCAGAATATAATTTCTTCTCCTAGGTTTTGGGAAATTTTCTTGCATGATTTCAGTGAATAAATTCTTCATCTTTTGTGCTGTCTTCTGCTCTTTCTCACACACCCATAATCTGGAGGCTGGTTCTCTTTGAGTCAATGGTCTGCTGTTGTATCCAGCAACTTTGCTCACCTCTAATTTTGGTATTGTGCCTGATTATGGCATTTGTTACCTCAATCTTGTCTTTGAAGTCTGAAATTCTATTCTCACAATGTTTGAGCTAACTTCCCTGCTTTCAAATGACTTTTTTTATACCCTGAACTTCAGCTGGATTTCTTTTCACATTTTCCACTTCTCTATCAACGAAGTGTTCCTTCATATTTTGCATTGTCCTATTTAGTGACTCAGCCAGCTTTTTTATTTGTTTCTTCTATATGCTTAGTAAACTTTGTGTTCATGAGGACCATTATTTGTTTAGTAAATTCCTCATTAAGCCTGCTGATCATTACTTGCATTTATTTTAAAATGTCTTGTTTAAACTGATTTTTCATATAAACCAACTGGCTCACTTGGTTTTTGAGCTCCTTTCATATAAGTTCCACTATTTTAGGGTCCATGACATTAGCTTCTGGGAAGTCAGGCATTTCTGGGTGGGTCCTAGTTCCTTATCATTGCATGATTCTATTTCTGAGGGCCTTCCCTTTAATGGCCTGACTAAGAAGTTTCTTTGAACATGTATGAGGGGTGGGAGAAGCCAAAAGCCTGCTGGGTGCTCAGATACTGCATGAATCACTTGTTTACAGACTTACATGAAACCCTTAGTGGTGACTGGCAAGTGATAATTAAGCTTCATACAGAGGCAGGCTTTATAGCTGTGAGTGACTTGGTATCTTAGTTACTTTCTTGTTGCTAGGAAACAATATTTGACACCCACAAGTTCAGGGAGGAAAGATTTATTTTAGCTCCCAGCCTCAGAAGGTCTTAGTTCATTCATGGGCAGCCTGTACTGGTGGAAGGGCCTGGCAGAGGCCTAAGTGGAGAAAGATCGTTCATGGCATGGCAAGACAGGAAGCCAAAAAAAGTGAAAGGTGGAGCTAGTGAGGAAGGAATTATATCTTTCCAGGTCATGCCCTAATAACCCGCCCCTTCCAGGTCAGGCCCCAGTGACCCTCCCCTTCCAGGTCAGGCCCCAGTGAGCTGCCCCTTCCAATCAGGCTACACCACTTAGCAGCATAGAAAATGAATGCATTAACATCCACCATTGAATCACCTTCCAAACGAGGTTTTGGGGGAACGTTCCTGATCCATACGTTAACAGTTTGCCATCAGCTCTACAGCTACACCTGGTGGTAGGCCTTAAGTCACCTGCAAGAAAACAACTCAGGGCTCACATTGGTTCTGCATTACGGTCAGCTTGATAATCAGTTCATTAAATATTGTAGTGCAATCATAATAGAAAGAAATGGTGCACAGTCTATGTAATGCAAATGGACCGTCCCGAAATCACCTCTTCCTCCCCCTCACCGATCCATGGAAAAGCTCTCTGACACACAACAGGTTGCTGGTGCCACAAAGGTTAGGAATCCTGTATTAAATACTATTGTTATGAGAAAACCAAATCACAAAAGAAGAAAAGGGTGAAGTAAGAGAGATGGAAGAAAGTAAGAAGATAGACTTTGTGGAGAGGGGAAGGGGTTGTGGGAGATGAAGGGATTGAAGGGGGGAAGGAAGAAAGATGACCAAGATGTGGCATGTAAGTGAAACAATTTCTCAGGCTGACTACTATGACTTTGTATCACAAGTACATACTAAGAAAATAGTTTTTTAAATATTATTACTAGCCAGGTGTGGTGGTGCAGGCCTGCAATCCAGCACTCTGGGAGGCTGAGGCGGGCACATTCAAGCTTAGCCCAAGCACGCTAGCAACTCAACAAGACCCTGTCTCAAAATAAATAAATAAATAAATAAATAAATAAATAAATAAATAAAAGCAATGCTGAGAATCAGTCTTGAGTCAGAGCAAAGGCCCAGGTTCAATCTCCAGTATTGCAAGGGGCACAAGAAAACTTTTGAGGTGAGGGGTATGTCTATATATTTATTATCTTGATTGTGGCGGTGGTGTGATACATACAAACATGTATATATACATCAAACTCATCAAATTGTGTACAGTCAACATGTGCAGTGTTATTGTATGTTAGTGACACTTCAGTAATGCTGTTAAAATAAAATTTGATGACATTTTAAAAGGAAACATTTAAACCTTAATATCTTGGCCAAGAAAACAAGAACAGAAAGTGGCCCGGGCCCCACCTTAAGGAGCCGGCATATGTCACTCTGAACTCCTGGGGAAGAGTTTGCCTGGCCATTCCGCCAGATGAGAGGGAGGGGCAGGCTGGAGGGTGGGCGGCCTGCCCCAGGAATCCGCTGCTGCCATGAATAATGCGCTCTCTCTCCTCAGTATGAGGGGAGTTTGGGGGTAGGAAAGAATGACTCTGTTTGAAATAAAATACCATTTTCCATAATAGAGAAATACAGTTTTCATCTCTGGCACTGGCTTGAGCCAGCCTTCTGAGGAAAGGCCTGAGATTATAAATCGACTTTGCTCTGGGTAGAAGACAGCAAAAATTTTAGCTTGAGAGCCATCAACTCTGAGTAAAAATAGGAAGGTGAATTGCAGTTGCTTACAAGCTGTTTGGGGGCTGGTGTGGGGGTGGAGTAAGGGCCTCAAGACAAAACGTGCAAGGCGACACTGTGTACGGAAGGGTCTGCAGGTTGAGCTGAATGGTGGCAGAACTGTGCTAAGTCATTAGCTGAATGGTGTGTGTGGTAAACCTTTGTCACCTCTCTTAGTTACTTATTCGTCGCTGTGACCGAATACCTGAAAACCACAACTTAAGGGAAGAAAGATTTCTTTAGTTCACAGTTTCAGGTCTCACAACCCCTTCACAGTGTGAGCGTCACCTAGTAGTAGCCCTGGCACATTGTTTAAGGTCGCGGATCTTTACATTTTTGTGCCTTACCTGACCAGATGACCAGACAAAGGCGGAAAAGGAAAGGAGGGATAAAGGTCTTGATGTTGTGATGAACTTGGCCCTGAGCCAGTGCCTTAGGTTTTCTTGGGAAGATTGTGCATCCTGCCAACAGGAAAAGGCAGGGGGAGGGACCTGCAAGCTAGAGATTAAAGTCGGTGCCGACCACGTTTTTGGTGTGCCTCTCTCCACTTGCACATGGAAAGGTCACTCTTTTTGTAAAAAGAAAATTAAAGTCTTATACTCTGTCATCTGTGCCTCCCATGTCCATCCTTTGTTTGGACAGGTAAATCCTACCAGCCATTTCTAACAATAGGACATGGTGGCAACACATGGAGGAGGCTGGTGAGCGGATTAGGGCATTGCAGACAGAAGCCCAGTGAAGCAGGAGTCAGCTGATGCATGGACACTCAGGCGAGGATGGAGGCTTCCCAGGAAGAAGCTAGAGCCATGCTGCTTCTGCCTTCCTTTACTTAGTTCAAGCTGCCAGTTAGGCCCTCCACAGCCAGGGTGGGTGCCCCTTCCTCACTTCCTGGCCCACAAGTCAACAGTGCACACCTGAAACCTCTGCCCTGGGGACTGCTGCAGCTTCAACAAGTTGACACAGTCCTTTCAAGTCAACCCACAAGCATCCACCCCTTCCAGCCAAACCCTGCCTCCCAAAAGCCCAAGGTTAGCCCATTACATTTAAATACCTGAGGATTTCAGGGGATGCTCCGGGTCCAAACGGTAGCTTCATCCTTTCCCTGTCAGCCTTTCTCATTGACGCTCATGAAGCACAGTTCTGCGTGAGAGACAGGTGAGTGCTGAGAGTAGTGTGATTTATCAAAATCCAGACACATGGCAACATAAAACATCAAGTTAGCTTCTCTACCTGGGCCCAGTGGCTCGAGCCTATAATTCCAACACCTTGGAAGGCGGAGACAGGAAGACAGCAAATTCAAGCCCAGCCTGGGCAGCTTAGTGACTTAGAAAGATCCTGTCTCAAAATAAAAATGGGCTGGGGATGTAGCCCAGTGCTAAGGAAGGCGCTGGGTTGCCACAGGGGAAGGACAGTCAGGTTGGGTACAGATCCAATCGGGCGGCTGCAGTGAGCTCTTAGTCCATCCCCCTGTTCCATGATAATGTGGATGGCTTAGGCCACAACCTCCCTTACCCTGCAGGGTCCCTTGTGGAATGTGGAGAATAAATCCAAGCTTTTAATCCAGACGGCTGTGTCCAGGTTCTTCTCTGAGTTTATCATTTGCTAGCCTCAGATTTATCCAGTTTTCAGGGATTTTTTTTTTTTTTTTCCTTCTTCAAGAGTTCTAGCCTGGACTACACGTTATGTCAAGGTCGAGCCAAGGATCTGGTGAGGCAGCAGTTCCTCCCTGTGGCTGAACTGTAGATGGCAACAAAGTGAGTCCCTGGATGCACTCGGGGTACACGAATCACGCAGAAGTGAGTTCATAGGGAGAGAAGCTTTGGTTGCTACCATTCAGGCAGGCACGCCATTTCTTTTAACCCCATAGTGTTAGGCACAGTGTGTCATAAGCAGGCCTTGTGGCAGGTGGCTGGAAAAGAAAGAACACAGAATTTTCCCCCTTTTACTTTCTTAATCATTATTGCTATGGTCTGGGTCTGGAATGTTCCCCAGGAGCCTCATGATTGGACAGTGACTCGATTATGGGGCTAATCTGTTGATTTCCTGGACTGTTAAGCAGTGCGGCCTGGTTCTAGGGTCAGATCACTAGGACATGACCTGGAAGGGCCAACTGCCTCATAATTGAAATGGTCAGAGGCCAAGATCACACAGCATCCTGCTTCCGAAGCGCACACAGACCTGACGGTGACTGCACAGAAACTGTCTCCCTCAAGAAGGCAGAAGCCACGTGAGCATTGAGCCAACGCTACTCTAAGATTCATTCAAAAAAGCTCAACAAAGTGGAAAAGTGTTTAATCAAATCACGTGAGAGGCTTCCTAGGCAAGTCATATGGCAAGACATTAACTACTAACTTCAAAGAGAAGGGACGGGGCCCAGTGGATAAACTGGACCAAGGAGAAGCACAAGTATTTAACCAATATTTAAACTTTACTTCTCAAGAACAGGCGGATGCCTGGGAGAGAATAGAGAATAAACTTTGCTTTCCTGTGACCACGGAGAAGAACAATATAGCCTTTTAGGGGGTGTGGTTAGCCACATGTATTATCTGTTGCTCAAATGTGCTCCTGGCTGCTGCCTAGAGGCCCTCCCTCCCTCCCTTCCTCCCTTCCTTCCTTCCTTTTCTTTTTTTGAGACTTGGTCTCAGTAGTCCAGGCTGATCCTGAACTCACTGTGTAGCCCAGACTGGCCTCAAAAGCATAGCAATCCTCCTGCCTCAGCCTCCCGAGTGCTAGGATTACAGGCATGTGCCACCACATGCAGTTTATGTGGTGCTGGGAAACCAAACTCTGGGCCTTGCGCTTGCTAGGCAAGTGCTTCAACAGCCCAGCTGTGTCCAGGCCCTTCCCTGTAACCTTGGCTCTTAACTCTACAATCACGGGTGGGAGCCGGAAGGGCACAGCTCCCTCCCTGGCCCCGCCCTTTCCCCCTCTCTGCTTCCTGTCTTCCGGTCTGAGCAGCTTTTCTCCAGCTAGGTTTCCACCATGTTTTCCGTCACTGCAGGCTGCTCATGAATGGATGGAAACTATGAGCTAGAATCAACCTTTCCTCCCATAAGTTGTACGTGTTGAGTGTTGATCTTGAACTATTTACTCTGTACCCGTTGGCCAAAGTTTCCGCTTTCCCGCCCAATGTGCTAGTCAGGGCCTGTGGAACTACCTCTGAGCTCAGCATTTTAGGTTCCAAACATAAAGGCCACCCGGTGTCACCTCTTCCTCTGTAACTCACTTTTTCACATAACCTATATCCTCTAGACTCGTCTGCGTTGTGACGGAAATTTGTTTTCTGAAGGCCCTGTCATACTCCTGTGTGTATGTACACATAGATCCCACTAGTTTTTTTTTTTTATCTTTGGAGTACAAGGGTTTGAACTCAGGAGACTGTGCCATGGAGCTGCGGCACACCCCCAGATCCTTTTATTTTGTATTTTGAGACAAGGTCTCACTAAGTTACCCAGTCTGCCCTCGAACTTGCAATCATCCTGCTTCAGCCTCTGGAGTAGCTGGAATAGCAGGTGTGACCATCGGAGAGATGATGGTAACTTGAGGTGATCAGGAACCATGCCTGGATCAGGGTTTGGGAATCACACCTGGATGAGAGTGTGAGTGGCTGTGGGCCAGAGAATGAGGGAAGAGCATCCACCCGGATGTGGGAGGGCCAACTGGGAATTCCCCACATTAGGGAGAAAGCACAATATGTGTCTTTCACAGTCTGACTTCTTTTGTTTAGCACAAAGGTCTCCATCCATTTTCCTGCAAAGGACAGAATTCCATCCTTCAATTCAGATGAATAATGCTTTACCATGTGCGCACGCCAGTTCCTTCATCTGTTCATCCACAGACAGGCACCGAGACCGGCAGGTCCACACTGGGAACTGTGCGCCAGCGACCACAGGCCCGAAGACACTCCTGGCGTGTTGGCTTTAACTGCTTTGGTAATACACCAACAAGAATAAAATGGTAGCCCTATTCTCAGGACTTTCATTTAATGCAGTTTTGCTTTGGAGAAGAGAACAGAAGAATAAATTTCCTCCATATTCAGTGTGTTTGCATAATAATTACGTTCATCTTGGGAAACTTGCACACAGACATATCAAGGGCTAATGGTCTTGACTTCCTCTTCCTCTTCAGCCTTCCCATCTTCCTCTCTACCACCCTGTGCTCATCTTCACACTTTACCACCCTGTTTCTGATCATGTTTTATTTTGTTCCTTACATTATATTTTGGATTACTCACAAGAGAAATCATGACATTTAACCTTCTGTGCCTGGTTCATTTCACTTAGCATGTATGGTGTCAAGGAGCATCCATTTTCCTACAA
Organism: Ctenodactylus gundi; assembly: GCA_004027205.1. Lineage (NCBI taxonomy): Eukaryota > Metazoa > Chordata > Mammalia > Rodentia > Ctenodactylidae > Ctenodactylus > Ctenodactylus gundi. The sequence goes on along the minus strand of PVKB01004823.1, from coordinate 7,224 downwards.
ATGACTCATTTTATCCTTCGTTGCAGCAGAGTAATACTCCACTGTGTGCATATACCATCAGCACATATGCTGCTCCCAAGACTTTTCTGTTAACGAGTTGGAATGGACCAACCATGGGCATGTGTGTACCACTATGACATACAATCTTTTACTCTTTCAGAAAGACACCCAGAAAAGGGGATAGTTGAGTCAAGTGAAATTCCAATTTTAGTGTTAGTTTTCTTGAGGAATCTTCATACTGATTTCCACAGTAGCTATACCAACTAACATTCCCACCAGCAGTACACAAGCGTCTCTATTTCCACATGTCCTTACCAGCATTTTTTTTTTTTTTTAGTGGTACTGGGGATTCAGGGGCCTTCACACTGAGCCATATCCCTAGCCAACTTTCCCTACTGTGTCCGTTGATGGGATTATGTTAACTTGAGGGAATTAGGAACTACACCTCCATCAAGATTAGGATTTGTCAACCACTTTAGATTGAGGATCAAGAACTGGTCAGGATTAGAGTGAGTCATTTGTGAGCTGGCCAATGAGAGAAGAACACCCACCCAGATGTGGGAGGGCCAACTGGAACTCCAATGGTATAAAAGGGAGGAAGAGGGCCAATTGTTACAGCTTTTTCCTGTGGGAAAGCTCTCGCCTTTGCAATTGTCTGCGGACACTGACTTGCTACACATTGCAGATCATCAGCACAGATTTGCTCCAGTCTCGACTTGTGCCTGTCTGCCTGTTGCTGCTCTCCAGTCACCGATCTTCAGGCTCTGGTCTTCATCTGAGATCTACAGCAGACTCTCACCTCACCGGCTGTTCTGCAGTCTTGGACAGGAGATCTACTTCACAGCTGAGCAGCCATCTTGGACCACCTCTATCCTTGAATTTGTAAGTCTTCCTAATAGTCCTTTTTGTGATAAAATGTGTAAATTCTGTCTTTTGAAAGAACCCAAACTAATACACCTACTATCTCTTTTTTTATTGTTTTGAGACAGGGTCTTGCTCTGTAGCCCTGGCTGGTCTTGGGCTCACTATGGAACACAAGGTAGCTTTGGACTCATGGCAATCCTCCTTCCTCAGCCTCCCAAGTGCTGGGATTACAGGTGTGCACCACCATGCCCAGTTAATGGAGTGCTGGGTGGTGGGGAATTGAACACAGGGCCTTATGCTTGGTAGGCAAGTGATTTAACAGCTGTCCATTCTGCCAGCCCCTCAGCCTGCTTTTATTTTTTCATTTTGAGGCAGAATCTCACTAGGTTGCCCAGGATAGGTTCAAATTTGCAATCCTTTTTCCCCAGCTTCTTGAGTACTGGGATTACAGGCCTGAACTACTGGGCTTGGTGGTTTTTGTTTTGTTTTGATTTGGTTTGGTTTTTGAGACAGGGCCTCACTCTGTAGTCCAGGTTGGTCCTGAGCTCACTATGGTACCCAGGTTGACCTTGAACTCACAGCAGTCCTCTTGCCTCAGCCTTCCGAGTGCTTACATTACAGGTGTGTGCTAACACACCCAGTTTATGTGGTGCTGGACTTATGCTTGATAGCTTGGTAGGAAAGTACTTTAACTGCTGAGCTCTGGTCCTCAGCACCCCAGAATATTTTGTATTCTTGATAATAGCTATTCTGACTGGGATGAAGTGAAATCTCAATGTAGTTTTGGTTTGCTTTTCCCATTAATCCAGAAGGAGGCCGAGGCAGGAGGAGGTTCACAAGTTTGAGGTCAGCCTAGCCTACATAGCCACTTTAAGGCCAGTCTGGCTTTCATAGGCTACATAGTGAGACACTTTTTAACACACAAAACAAGCAAAAGATAAATCTGGAAGTGGTTGCCCAGTATCTTTTTTTTTTTTTTTGAGACAGGATCTTGCTCTGTAGTCCAGGTTGCTCTTGAATTCACTGTGTAGCCCAGGCTGGCCTTGAAGTCACAGCAATCCTCCTGTCTCAGCCTGAGTGCTAGGCCTACGGCAGTTCACCACCATACCCAGCTTATTTGGTGCTGGGGAATCAAAACTCCAGGCCTAGTGCTTGCTAGGCAGCCATCCTCTTGCCTCAGCCTCCAGAGTGTTGGGAAAACAGACATGTGCCATCATGCCCAGCTTATGTGGTGTTCAGGAATCGAATTCAGGGCCTCGTGCTTTCTAGGCAAGCACTATAACCACTGAGCTACTCCCCAGCCCTTACATAGTAAATTAAAAAAGCATTTTGGTTTCACTTTCAAATAAGGCTTAAGAGGGGACATTGCTGAGAGGTTGTAGGGCTTGCTCAGCATGAGCAAGGCCCAGGGCTTGAATCCCAGCATCACATAAAAATTAGCCTGGTGGTAGAACTTGGGAGGCTGAGGCAAGAGAACTGCTGTGAGTTGAAGGCCAATGTAGGCTAGAGTGAGTACAGAACCAGCACGGGCCACAAAGCAAGATCTTGTCTCAAAAAAAGAAAATCAACAGGGCTTGATGATTTAAAACGTACTATCTGCTGTAAGTTTTCCATATTAGTAGCATTATATGCTCTTTGATAAAAGTAATACAATTTATTTGTTTTCTTTTTCCTTCAATACAGTTGTCCCTTGGTATCCCCTGGACTCTCAACTTCCTTCTGCAAGATGACATAGTATTTGTATATAACCCATGGATATCCTCCCAAATACATGAAATTCTTGTTAGATCACTTATGCCAGTACAATGCAGACAAGATCTCATCTGTTATGCTGTTTGGTGTTGAGAATAGACAGGAAAAAATGTCTGTATACATTCTGATAGCAAATACTTTCAAGTGGGCACTGGATATGAAGGGTTGACTGTATTCACTTCAAAAGAAAAATCCTGAAGCTTGTAGGGTTCTCCAACACCAGGAAGCTGTATGATGAACTTAGTTAGTATTCAGGATGACTGGGGTTGGGATAACTGGAGTATGCATAGCTATAATTTTCATTCCAGTTGTTTAAGCTGAGATATTCCGGGTTGGGTGGGGTGTACTGTGCATAAAGAATCTCCTTCCCCAGGAAATGCATGGGGGACAATCTCTGGAGGATGGCCTCGCTGAACTGGTAGGTCAGCTTTCTCCGGATTTTGATGATTTCCCCAGTCCTCCCATAATTCCTCAGGGCTCTGGCCATTTTCTGGTAAGTCATGGTCTTCCGGTTGCCTTTTCTCTTCCCCCAAAGCTCAGCAAGTTTTTCTTTATTTTTGGATACAAACTGAAAGATGCCTTTGGCCTTGTCTACCCACTGGATACAAGATGCCATCTCGGGGTTGCACAGCGACTCAAGAAGATATTCAAACAGTCGGAGCTTCCTTCTGCCTAGGAGGGAGGAAAACCTGTCAGGTGCCACTGTGGCTGCACATGCTGAGACCTCCTGGGGAATCTGGGTAACCATAGGACTTAAAAAAAAAAAACACTGAGCTGGGCCTAGAGTTCCTCCTACCTCCCCCTAAGAATGTGTTCATCGCATCATCTTAAAGGTCTTAACAGGCAGACACCTGTTTGGCCTATTGAAGTCTGGATTGTATCACTCTTTGCTGCAGAAATTGTCAAAACTTTTAAGCCATCCTTCAGGAGAAAAGGTGAGCCTGAAGCCTTTTGGCCTTTCTTCATGGTTAAACATTTCAATGCCTGGTATTATGCCGTGCATTAAACTCTCTACAGAGAAACAAAGCAGGCATGATGGTTCATGCTTTTCATACTAGCACACAGGAAGCCTGAGACAGGGTGATTACAAGTTTGAGTCCAGCCACTTTAGTAAGACACTATCTCACAATTTAAAAAAATAAATTAAAAAAGGATTGGATATGTGGCTCAGTGTAAAGGACCCAGATTTGACCCCCCCCCCATACAAAAAAAAAGAGAGAAAAGCAAATAGAACTGAAATTTTTAGTAGTTTTTTTTTTTTTTTTAAAGAGAAGTTTTGAGGGCAGAGTGGTGTAGAACTGTAAGTCTGGAACTCTGGGAGTCTGAGGTACAAGGATTGTGAACTGGAGTCTAACCTAGATCACCTGTAGACCTAACAAGACCTTGTCTCAAAATTAAATAACATAAACGAAATAATAAAATAAAAAGGACTAGGGAATGTAGTTTAATGTAAGGGCCCTGGGTTCAATCCAAAGTACCAGAAAAAAAATATCCCCTCACAAGTAAAACAATAAGAAATATCTCAAAAGCCTTTCTAGATTGAAGGAGCTTTATTCAAATGAGTTAAATCAAAGGAGGATAAGGTATAAGATCACTTCATAGGAGACTTCTGGTCAAGATGTAGGCTGAGTAACAGAGCTACAGAATGTCTCCTCATAGAACCACTTAAAAAGTTGAGAGAGAATATAGTCAAAAACTGCCTGTTCAGTGTAGCTAGGACAGGGAGGAGTGACCCAACAATTGAAAGGAGGCCAAGGAAGATCAGATAACCCAAAGGAACAGTGGAAGTGAGGAAAAACCCAGAAGCCCAGGAAGCCACCCTAGACTGACTGCAAACCGCTGGGAGCTGCCAGAATCCACAGACAGGAAATCCAGCTTTGAGTCCAGAACCTCTGACCAAGCTAGGAGAAGAAGGAGCATCCCAAAAACTGAAAGAATGCCACAGGAAAGTCAGAAATCCTGAAAAACAGCAGCTGACTGAGTGTGGCCCCGAGCTGCTGGCATCCACAGACAGAGAAAACTGTGGAGACCAGAACCTCAGACCAAGGTAAGTGAAGATCCAGGAGAAGTGGAAATTGACAGTAGCTGGTGCCCCAGCCTCCAAAAACAAGTCTGTGGGTAGGGCATACTACAAAATCACTGTGAGCTTCCCATGGAAAAGACCTCTTGGAGCCTAGATCAGAAGCAGTACTTGGCAGCCATAATAGGCAATGACATAAGGAGCCTTAAAAAAAAAAAAGGAGCCTGAGACTGAACTGATTAGAGTAAAAGAAAGTTCAGAAGAGTGTGCAGCAGGGTTTCGGGGTAACTCTCAAACAGTGCCTAGGAAAAAGTGACACAGTTGTGATGAGGAGAGAAAGGCTGTGACTTCCTGAATGGCTGGGTATAGGTGGGAGCATGTCCGAGGGTGGAGAGCCCTGCCCTTGGGGGAGGGAAGCCAGGACAGGTGGGAGAGCTTTACTGAGGAGGCTGGGGTGATCATGACACCTCAGAGGCCATCAGGCTATTAGGTCCTCCCTCACTGCCTACTCCCAGCAGAGAACTTGGAGGAATTTTGGCTCCTTACCCTCATACATTCAAAGAAACCTCTCAGCTAGGCCTCTAAAGTGAAGTCCCTCAACAACAGAAACATGGGAAGAAGACAAGGCAACAGGGCACCCACAGAGATGCTTGAGACCCCAGAGACTAATGTCATGGGCCCTGAAATAGTGCAACTCATTGGGAAGGAAGTCAAAAAGCAAAAATGGGTTGAACAACCAATTTAAATAAGATATTCTCAAAGAAATGCAAGCATTGATCAGTGGGCTTAAAGAGGAACTTACTAAACAAACAGTGGTCCTAATGGATACAAAGATCACTGAGCATATAGAAGTCACAAATAAAAAGTTGGCTGAAGTAAACAAATGCAAGATATGAAGGAAAATTTTGATACAGAAATGGAAATTCTAAAAAGAAATCTAGGTGAAATTCAGGATATGAAAAACTCATTTGAAAGCTTTGGAAGTCAACTTGAACATTGTGAGAAGAGAATTTCAAACCTTGAACACAAGGCTGAGGAAACAAATGCTACAATTAGGCAGGACTCCAAAATTAGAAATGAGCAAAGTAGCTGGAGCCTGCAGCTGATGGATGATTCAAAGAGAACCAATCTCAGAATTATGGGTGTGGGAGAAGAAGAAGACAGCACCAAAGGTATAAAGAATTTATTCACTAAAATCATTCATAAAATTTCCCAAATATGGAAAAATAAATTAATTTTCAGGTACAAGAAGCTTATAGAAACCAAGTAACCTCAACCAGCAAAAAGACTCACCGCAACATATCATAATCAAAACCTCAGAAATACAACATAAAGAATCCTAAATGCAGCAAGAGAAAAACAGGCATTATTCTATCAAGGCAAACCCATTTGAATTACCGCAGATTTCTCAGTGCAAACTTTAAAGGCCAGAGAGCCTAGAGCAAAATATTCCAAGCTTTAAAAAAGGACTTCAAGTGTCAAACCAGGTTGTATCCAGCAAAACTAGCCCTGAAAATTGATGGAGAAGTAAAAAATTTTCAAGACCAGGAATCCCTAAAGAAATTTGCAATCACTAGCCCAGCACTGCAGAAAATAACTGAAAGAATCTTTGAGAGAGGCAAAGACAAGCAGCACCAAAAAACATAGAGGAAAGGAAATATCTAAAGAGAAAGTAACAAAAAAATAGATTGGTATTTGAATCATTTGATTGATATACTTCTAAAATAGTATCAGCTGTTTTATAAAATCTATGACATTTCCCCACATAATAATTATTTGTAATAGCATATTAGTTTGCAAGACATAATTATATTCAACATGGGGAATTGTTATAAAACCTTTTAAAATATGTGTGCATTAATTTATGGATGTATAGGTAGATAAACAAATCTGGAAAAATGTTAGTAATTAATGAAATGTAAGTACATAATTTATGAAAGTTAAAAAATTCCAAAATAGCTCAGTATGCCATTATATCTATTGTTTGAATATATTTATGTGATATAGATTAAAGTTCATTTTATACAGCAATTCAATAGACTTAAACCTGTTTATTACAGCAATTCACTTACTTCATCTTTGTTTTTTTGTTTGTTTTGTTTTGTTTTGTTTTTTGAGACAGGGTCTCACTCTGTGGTCCAGGCTGGTCCTGAACTCACTTCGGAACCCAGGCTGGCCTGGGACTCATGACAATCCTCCTGTCTCAGCCTTTCCAGTGCTGGGATTACAGGCATGCGCCACCACGCCTAGCTTATGTGATGCTGGGGAATTGAACTAGGGTACTTAGCTCTTGCTAGGCAAGTGCTTTAACTGCTGAGCCATTCCTCCAGCCCCTTACTTCATCTTTGATGTAACTTTATTCTAAAACTGATTAATGTAATGATAACCTTTTGAATGTACATTTACCTTTCAGTACTCAGCTAAGGGATTTGAAATTTAAAAAAAAAAACACCACTTCATAGGGAGTAACACAGAAAACAGGACACAAATAAAAGGTAATGTTGGGGAATTCAACAACTTAGATAAAGATGCTATCTGGGTCCACACAATAGCTTGAAAAAAAACCAGAGTGGAACTGCTGAAAAGAA